>CM073124.1:23957779-24232779 GCA_037039145.1 Fundulus diaphanus
CAATTTTCTATGAATATACTTGAACACCACACTCTGTGACCAACCACCTTGTTTTTATTAATGACCTTTCGTAGCTTACCCTCCTTGTGGAGGGTGTCACAAGGAGGGTAAGATACAAAAAAATCACTGAATATTTGTCTCTCCAGGTAAAGAGCCCGGTACGAACTATGTTCTTGAATGTTTACAGGCCTCCTAAGTCCAAATCTAACTTTTTTAATGAATGTAATGGCCTCCTATCTGTGATATGTGTAGATTATGACTGTTTAATTATTGTGGGAGATTTTAACTTTCACGCTGACAACCCTGAAGACAGAGGTGCAAAAGAACTGTGTGACACACTTAGAAACTTTAGTTTAACTCAACATGTTAAACAACCAACAGACAAACAGGGACATATTTTAATTCAATTCAATTCAATTCAATTTTATTTATATAGCGCCAATTCATGAAACATGTCATCTCAAGGCACTTTACAAAGTCAAGTTCAATCATATTATACAGATTGGGTCAGATTATACAGATTGGTCAAAAAATTTCCTATATAAGGGAACCAGTTGACTGATCAAAGTCTTGACAAGCAGCATTTACTCCTGAAGAAGCGTAGAGCCACAGGGAGAGTCGTCTGGATTGTCCATGGCTTTGCAGCAATCCCTCATACTGAGCAAGCATGAAGCGACAGTGGAAAGAAAAACTCCCCATTAACGGGAAGGAAAAACCTCCAGCAGAACCGGGCTCAGTATGAACGGTCATCTGCCTCGACCGATTGGGGGTTATAGAAGACAGAGCAGAGACACAACAAGAGAGACAAAGAAGCACAGAAGCAAACATTGATCCAGTAATCTGTTCTATATTAGATGGTAATAGTGGTGATCTGTCTTCTCTGGATGATGTCACAGTTAACAGAACGTCAGACCAGGTGTACCTACTATGAAGAAAAAAAAAAGAGAGAGAGAATAAAAAGTTATAAGCAGAAATGATGACAAGCAATGCTTAATTGAAGAACAGTAGAACTCAATAGAGTGAGAAAAATACACCTTGATGTCCTCCAGTAGCCTAAGCCTATAGCAGCATAACTATAGAGGTAGCTCAGGGTAACATAAGCCACTCTAGTTATAAGCTTTGTCAAAAAGGAAAGCTTTAAGATTAGTCTTAAAAGTAGACAGGGTGTCTGCTTCACGGACCAATTTTAGAGCTGATCATCACTAAAGGTCTAAACATTTCCAAGGTCAATGTAACTGATGTTGCCTTATCTGATCCCTTTTCTGTTACCTTTGAAAGCATAATTTCCAGTGACTCATTTAGCCAAACGGACATCATAAGAAAACACATCTTTAAGGACGATGCCATGGAAACCTTTAATCAAGCTTACTCCTCTGCTTTCACTTTGTCCTGTAGCTCAGTAGATGAACCAGTAGATAACTTTCAGTCTAAAGTTTCAAGCATCATTGACTGCATAGCTCTAATTAAAGTGAAGGTTGTTTCTGGAAAGAAAAACTCCATCTCCATGGAGACGTGCTCCAGCAGTTAGAAGTGAAAAAAGGGAGTGTCGAAAAGCTGAACGCAGGTGGAGAAAGACTAGGCTCCAGGTTCACTATGAAATCTATAAAGAGAGACTTTACAGATATAATTTAAAATTGAAAAATGCAGGGGAGTGTTTCTTCTCTGAGATCATCAGCAAAATCATTAATAATGCTCGTGCATTATTTGCCACGGTCGACAGGTTAATAAATCCTCCCGTGTCCATGGCATCCGAACTCCTCTCCATGAGGGCCTGCAATGAATTTGCTAACTTCTTTACTGAGAAAATCCAAAAGATTAGAGGATCAGTTAGTACATTCATATCAAGTTCAGAACCAAATCTGTCTCCAACTAGAATTTATCTTGACAAAATGTCCCATTTCAGCCAACTAAACGCTTAAAAGACATTGTTCACCAGCTAGGTTCTTCCTCTTGCAGCCTTGATGTTCTACCTACAGCTTTCTTTAACAAAGTTTTGCCTGTCATGACGTCTGATTTGATTCAGATAATAAACATGTCCTTTCTGTCAGGTGTTTTCCCCAATCTCTAAATTATCAATTATCAAACCACTGCTGAATAAGAACAGTTTAGACAAACTACTACTCCAGAACTACAGGCCCATCTCAAACCTCCCCTTTATCAGTAAGATTATTGAAAAAGCTGTGTTTCAACAATTAAACACCTTCTTAACAACGACCAGCCACTTTGACGTTTTCCAGTCAGGTTTCCGTGCTCACCACAGTACAGAGACCGCTCTTGATCAAGGTGTTTAATGACATCCATATAAATGCAGACTGTGGAAGAACCACAGTGCTGGTATTATTGGACCTCAGTGCAGCATTCAATACAGTCGATCACTCCATTCTGTCAGAGCACCTGGAAAACTGGGTCAGCCTTTCTGGTACAGCACTCCACTGGTTTAAATCCTATTTAAAGGACAGGGACTGTTTTGTGTCAGTAGGTGACTTTACATCAGATACCACAAAAATCACATGTGGGGTTCCCCAAGGGTCCATCCTGGGTCCCCTCCTATTCAATATCTACATGCTCCCTCTAGTTCAGATCATAAAAAACAACAACATCAGTTACCATAACTATGCAGACGACACACAGCTGTATATCACCATGTCACCTGGTGACTATGAACCCATCCAAGGCTGAGTAAATGCTTAGGAGAAATCCATGCATGGATGTGCCAAAATGTTCTTCAATTGAATTCAAAACAAAACTGAAGTAATTCTTTTTGGACCAATAGAGGAGCGATAAAGAGTTAGAACACAGCTTCAGTTGCTTCAGCTTGTAGGCATTTTAAGTGAATAAGTCAATTAGAGTTTGACACCATGAGTTGTCAATATTTAAAGTTTTCACAATATTCAAATTTTTTGAGAATTTTTCTAATGTTATTTATTTTTTGGTTATCATCTATAAGCCATAATGATCAAAATTACAAGACATACAGGTGTGACGTATTTGACTATGTGTAATGAATCTAAACATTGTATAGGTTTCAGTGACAAATTTTTTTAACTTTTCTACAATTAAAAATTTTTTTGTGATGTACCTGTATAACACACTTGCCGACATGCTTTTGGTAAATGTTGCTTTTTTGCTAAATGTCTTCAAACAAAATGGTCTATGTTACCACCATATCCCATAGTCTATATGACGACAACGGCAAATTGTTGTCAAGTCTACCGCGCGGCTAGTACTTACCAGAAAATCTAGCGGCTCTTTTAAAGTTGCTGTAGGCCTCTTGATAATCCTCCGTGACCATTTCTTGTCTTGTCAAACCGTATTTCCTCAACTTGTTGATGAGTGACTTCTTTGTGTTCCATTGTATATTTAAAGCCTTGGACATTCTTCCGTGTTCTTCCCCTGACTGATACCTTTTTGACAATGAGATTACTCTAATGCTCTGGAAGCTCTCTGTGGTCCATGCTATTTTGCTCCGAGACTTTGTCAAGATCATGCCAGGAAAAACCTTCTGGAATGTTACTTAGGCCTAATCAGGGGTAATTTTAAATGATGACTCCAATTTAACATGAGTTTGAACATAGTAGGTATCACTGAACACATCCTCAGTTATGAATGACTATGCAAACAGATTCAACCGTATTGTATTTCTTTCCCTTTAAAAAGTCTTTTTTTGACACTGTACAGTATAAGTAGGCAATAGGTCGCGTTAAATAAACATAAAATTCTGAAACGTGTTACCCTACTTTTGTACATGACAAAAGCCTGGCATTTTACCAGTGGTGTGTAGATTTTTTATATCCACTGCATATCTGCTGTGTTTAAAAATCGATTATTTGGGTTTCGTCCCTACAGAGTCAGGGCTCTGTGTTTGTATACAGGTCAGGCTGGGCTGCCAGCTCACCGGAGAACATTGCCCAGACAGTTTGGACAGCTTGCCCTGTGAGTGCTCTGGGCGAATAGGGAGTCTGAGGGAGAAGGGGAGGTGGTGGACTGTGATTGTCAGGGATTGCACAACTTTGAGTATAGGAATGTGCGTGTCCTTTGGGACCCAGAAATATGTCAGCTGCAAATGCAGAGAAGAGCTGAGGTGGAATAGCAAAAGAAAAAGAAAGCAGACACTAGTCAGTGGTTTAACAAAATACGTTTTTCTTCCATGAAGGACCTGCAGCTGTGTTTTGGCATCAATGTGCTTGGCTTCATAAAAGCACTATTAGTGTGGAAATCTTTAAGCAAGGATGAAATTGCTTGGATAGGGCTGAGCGTCATCGAACAACACGTGAAGGGGGAAAAGAACACTTCAAAAAAATCAGTTGTTTTTACTGAAAAAGTTTGGCAGCTGTGGTTACCAGAATTTTTCAGCAAAAAATACAGTAAAAATGTAAGCAAGGTTACCAACCCACCTGTATATTTTACAGTGAAAAGGTAAACCAGTGTACAGAACCACATGTATGTTTTTCATGATAAAATTGTGGACTGCTTGTTATCTTTAAATCTATATTTAAACAGCTATGTTTTAGCACTAGTGACAATATTTTTGAAGGTATGCTGAGAGAGAGTGGGAAGGCATGCAGCAATGGACCACAGGTCAGGATTGGACCTGGGTCAGGCGAGCCAAGGATGGAGCCCTCCGTACAGTATATAGGCCACGTGCACTACCCCTGTGCCACCAGCGAGCGGCCAAAGTTTTACACTTAAAAACCACAGATTTGTTTTTACACTGAAGCAAAGAAAAACAAAAGACAGAGAAAGGCTTTTGAAACAGAGACAGGTTAATCAGCAGGAACTTTGAGCCCTGCTAACTGCGCTGCCGTCATCCGGGGTCGTGCAAATATTGCTAAAAACGCAGCGAGCAAAGCGACTGGGCAGAAGTGTGAGCATTTACTCAGCACACCTAGAACACTGCTTGTCTGTGCATTAATCAGGAGTCACATTTCATGTTTTTAAAGTTCATACTCTCTTACAAATGGCATAAGAGCTCAATAAAGTTGGATGTAAGGCCACATAAAGTTTAGTTTAATATTAAACAGATTTTAGATCAAGAGCCTAGAATAGCATATTTCTGGAAGTTCAAGAACTGACAGAGTGAGAGAGAAAATATTCAGAAGAGGGTTTCAAGCGCAAGACATTAAACATCTGTTTGAGCCCTCGTGCGACTCTGCAGTCATTTCTCCAAAGTACAGCTTCGCTGACATCCTCAGAAGATTAAATTATTCATCGTTCACTGGCTGAACTTATCAAAGTACCAACCTCTCCACTGTAATTCTTTTATCAAGTGGAGGACTCTGAGCACAACTCAAGTAATTAGGACTAACCTTTGAGATGATTGATTTTCTCAGGAAGGAAATATTTCCCCTCTCTGAAGATGCAGCTAAATTAGGCTTCAGGTCAGCGTCATCAGGTGAATCCTTTATTTGGGTAAGCATCAAGGAGGGACAGTCAAATATGTCAGAGAAGGACTACTGTTTGAATTTGTACACGAGAATGTGGATCAGCTGTAAAATAACATAAGTGGTATGTGTGATCCATGAGCCCTGTTGTGGAAAATGAAACAAAAAGACACTCAGCTAATCCTTTTCTATACTTCTCAAATACTGCTGCTGCAATATAGGAAAAGCCCCCCCCCCCCCCCCCCGAGAAGCCAGAACCGAAATCCCATTTGAATTATTACCCACAAAGACAAATGTGAACTTTATTTTGAGTACTTCTGTGTTTTAAATTTACATTAAAGTTAACAGTGTGTCATAGAATTACAAGTTATAATATCACTATTAAAACTGATGTCAAGATCATTAACAACTTTGCCTCATGTTTTGCTTCTAAGGAGTAGGGATGGCTGTGATATAAAGTCAGCTACAGCAGAGTTGCTGTGTTAACATGACTTTATCTGGCTAGGTAAATGTAAGCTCTTATTATGGGAAAAGGGTCATTGGATGAACCTGAAGCCAGAAAATTTGGTTTAAAACTCTTATTTAAAGACACAAATGACATGCTTCCTTTTAGACAAGTTAAGATAGGTCTATGGACTATACAAAACATGTTCATTGCATTTTGTATTTTGCACAAAGTCATTCTCATGATGGAATTTCACGGCCACAGTTTGGCCTACTTTGAGCTCCTTTTGGAATGAGCTGTTTTTAAACCTCTGTCACTTTTATACATATAAGCAGTAGCTGGCCGTGCAACTCAATGTTTACACGCACACTTTATACACGTGAAAATGGCTACAGACAGATGCACAATGGTGCAACCGTACATCTTTGAACCTGTCAGACTCTGAAGCTGAAGAAGTGGAGCCTCCTGCATAACCAGCAAAGACGCTACATTTTCTGAATGGTAAGTTCCTAAATGGACACAGGGCCGGCAGTAGCCTACTCTGAGTGTTAGATGACAAATCCTGTTCATGCCAAACAGGCATTGCACAGAGCATACAAAACGTGCAGACTGAATTTTGCATAACAGATCCCCTTTAAAAATTTTAGATCATCAAACTAATTTTAATATCATACAAAGATAACCTGAGTAAATACAAAATGCAGTTTTCATATCATTTCATTAACTAAAGGAGCATTGCACCAGTTTAAAGGCTAAATATTATTATTTTACTTTCCCATACAAGTCCTTACATTTGCCCAACGTATAAAATGAGTTTTCCTCTATTTACCACAGTTGCCCCTATGGGCTCCATTAGTCAGTTCATGAGAGAGTGATCCGGGCTGTATTCTCTGGGCGTGCGCGTGGGTGTGACGCACTGCATGCTCTCGTTCACGACTTTGTTAAGTCTCCGCTGCCATTGACGCATCGGTGAGAGAACGTGGGCTAACTTCAATATTTACAACTTTCTTACCTCAGAAGACATCACGTCTTTAAACAAAAGATCTGTGCAGATGCTTTTCCTCTTCTCCCATGATGCCCGTGCACAACAATGGTGTCATTTCAACTTGAAGCCAGACGGGGGCAAAAATTCTGGAACTTGCGCTATACTCCTTTAAAGAAAACGTTAAGAGTATCATCTTTATTTCTCATTCCACTTTTCTACATTCCAATGTCCTCTGCATTTAACACACCCTGTAGGGAGCAGTGGGCTGCCACTGTGTGGGGCCCAGGGAACATTCTGGGGCTAAGGGGCCCAGAGTGACAGTCTGCGTGGTTCGAACCACTAGGCCACCACTCCCCCATATGGAAACTAACCTGGAACCTGATTTTATTCTGTTTTATTTTCCTATATTTAATCATGTAAAGCACTTTGCATTGTCTTTGTACTGAAATGTGCTATATAAATAAATTTCCCTTGCCTTGCCTTGGAAAAATGATGAATTAACTATGAATCTAACTGTGAATTAACAAGAGATTAATAAAATAAAAGACATAATACGCTGATATAAAGAGTTTCAAGGACATATGAAAAGTCATTGATATCTGTCAGTTGGGAAAGGGTTACAAAGCAATCTCTAAGTCTCCGGGGACTCCAGTGAACCAAAATTAGGGTCATTATTGACTTGTAGAGAAGACATGGATCAGTGGCATTTCTTCCCAGGAGTAATAGACCTGAGCAAATTACTCCAAAGGACTCGTCCACTTATCCAAAGGGCTCATCCAGGAGGTCACAAAAGAACCCAGAACATCTAAAAAGCCTCAGGCCTCCCATAGAGGAATTCCACTGCCGACCAAAAAGGATTGTAAAGGTCCATCCTCTTGATTATCCCGATACTTTCAGAAAAATATTCTGGAGATTTAAGAGAGCTCTTTGAAAGTTCTTGTTACATCTATCATTAACAATAAAATCTTTGGAAAAACAACATTAATAGCAAGAGTGAATTTTAGTGGTGGCGGTGGCATAACGGTATGGGGCTTATTTACTGCTTCAGAACCAGGTCAACATGCTGTAATTGATGAAATAGCTAATGAACTCTGCTCGTTATCACAAAATCCTGAAGCAGACCATCCACTCATCAGTTTGTGACCTTGAGCTCGAGCGCACTTGGGTGATTCAGACGGACGACTTATAAAGAACACCAGAAAGTTTATTTCTGAATGGCTCGAAAATAAAACTAAAATGGTAAAAGAAACAACTAAAAATGTCATCGAAAGGTTTTCTTTTTTTTCCTTTTTCTTTTTTTTTTTTTACTTCAATCCTATATGAGAAAATAGGTGGATTCACATAGGCTATCTTCACTTAGTGGCAAACAATAAAACTGATCAGACTGCAATGGTAGTGTTAAAAATTGATTTTGAATAAGAGTAAATGCCAAAACAAACAAGCAAAAAAACGGCAATCTATTTAGTTTCAAAGACACGACTGGACAGGGGTGGGGTGGGGATCTGGAAAATAATTAAATTGACCCCAATATACTCAAGGTGGCAGAATTTGTGACATGTGCAAAGTAAAGCAAAACCATAAATTAAAATAAAATGGATTGGCTGATTTCCAAATTATTTATCTCAGCTATATTCCGACATTCTCTGTAAAACATTATTTTTCCTTTCCTTTTAGATGAATCATTGGTCACATATAGTGCTAAATTATTCAGTCATTCTAAAATATTTTTTTTTTGTCTCTCTGACCTTTTTGCCAAAGTAAATCTAACCCATGCATAAAATAATCCATTTCCATTTGTGCGTAGTTGTGTGTGGCAGCAGAAACAGAGGGGAAGGTGTTGTAATGTGTATTCAGGCCGCTGGGAGATACTATCCCTGCTCTGTGCGAGCCGGAGAGGAGAAGGTCCGCCATTATTGGGGAAGCTGAGCAGGAAAAAAAAATCCACTCGTAGCCAAAACGTCATCATCGCACATTTCTCTCCAGCGAGAGGGGCTTAACACGAGAAAGGAGGACAACACAGCGACGAGCTGTCCTGACTTGGAAAACAGCGCTGCCGTTGGAAATGACGGCGGAGCCTCGAGTCGGCTTCCTGGCGGACGCTTTTGTTTTATTTTTTTGGTTTCTGACACAACAAAGGGGATAATAAACTGGTGAAAACAACGCGGTGCTGGTCCAAGGAGGGGAAAACACACAGAAACAGCGCTCCTCAACGCTCGCTCCCCTCTTTTTTCTCTCTCTCCTCGCCAGACGTTTCCAGCCGCTGTGAAAGGACGGGACTTCTTTTTTTGTTGTTCTTTTTATTTCTATTTTGGGGAGAACGTTTTTCTTTCTTCTTCTGCCTTTAAGCAGAAATTAGTTAGGCTCTTTTTTTTTTGTTGTTGGAAGGGAAAGTACAAATGGTCATGTCTGAAAACTTCAGACTATAAGCGGAGGAGGAGGAGGGGAGTGAGCTCCTAATGTTGGGAGAAATGGGCCAGACGGCGTGTTTACTAGAGAAGCGGAAACAACGCTAGATGTTGAGTGGCGGTGGGGAGAGTTTTTGTGCGGGCTTCGTTTTTATTAATTATTATTATTATTATTATTAAAAAAAGTGTTCCCCCGGCCGTGGGCCGCAGAGGAGCGACACAGAGGACGAAAGGAGTGGACAAGAGAGCTGGGGAGACCGGGCTGCTTCTGGTATGTAGATCCTTCATTTCCACGCATTATTCTAACAATTAAAAAAGCTGATTTTTTTTTTAGGGTATTGATCGTGTTCTGGGTGGTACCGCTCGGGTTTTACTGAAAGTCCTGCGAATAACACGGGGACTGGGAGTCAACCCCTACCACCCCCTCTGAAGAGGGCTGGCACGATTTGAAGCCCTCAGTAGTAATAATAATGATTATTCTAGTGGTGATGCATGGGTGTATTAAATGCAGATTTAAAGCTACTCCAAGGTATGCTGGTTGAAAACACGGAGTTTACAGAAGAGGAAAAGGGGGATGGTAAGGACCTCCTCAGACCTTTTAAGTTGTTAAATGGTCTCGCCAGGCCTGGAGAAACTCCACAACATCATGCATTCATTAGAGGGCAGGACAGGATAGTTACAGAGGCATATGTTTATATCTCTCATTTCTTATGCTAATTAAATTGAATTCAGCTTATGCCTGTTCCAGTTTTTAGCACTAATTCGACTCAAGTTGACTTCTAGAGATGCACTGGTCAATTGGCCAGAAATGGGAATCATCTGATTGATGACCGATGGGTTGAATGTTGAACATTATCTTTTTTTTTTGTTGGGTCCACTCGTTCTTCATTAAATGTATTAAAACTAAATCTTCCACCTCTCACGAACTGTAAGCGCATCACCCGCATGCATTTTGATCCCCTTATTTTGAATTAAATAAAAATCAGATACTGCTTTGAAAATAAATGAGGCTAATCTTGTAATTCCACAAGTTCTAAACTACGACGTCTTTAAATGAACCTAGTGCACATGATTTTTTTACTGTGATGTCAGAGTTCTTAGAAATTGGTCTCAGCCGGTTGAAAGAATGATCGGTGCATTTCTGAATTTCACCCTTTTGTGTCACAGTCGCATAAATAGTTTCAGTCTTCTCAGATGGCACAGACGGGGTATGCCCCCCTATTTTCTGATATTAGGGTTGATTAGATTGAAGCCAAGTTAAGAACAATTGCTGTCACTAGTCTATTTTTATCGCAAGACATGTCACTGATGTGTCATAGTTTCATCTCACTGCAGACTGGTCATTGCTTCTGCAGCCACTCCCTTTCTGTCCAGGGCCTTCTAATGGGCTTGGGTGCTTTTCTTTTTGCAAGTGGATGCTGGCTGGGAAATATTTCCCACAGAGTGAGATGACTCTGGCCTGTCCTCCACATGCAGGTGCTTACTGGGTACTTTGGGTGGTAGCTGCTGCCGTGTCATTGCCTGATGATAAAAGAGACATTTTCAAAAAACAGGAACTTTGCCATGCTATTGTCTGTTGTCTGTTCCCATGTGTTGTGGATGGAGTGGCCACTTCCAGCAAACCTGGTGACTCATCAGGCACACAATTGCCCGATGTATTTTAACTCGGTACATTTGATAAACCTTTTTTTTTTTAGATTTAATTCAGCTTTATTAGGGTGACCAAGCTGTAGGGAAAGTAAATAGATACACATAATTTTTCCTAGAAAGATAGTGGGTGCTCTCAGGTAAATGCATTAGCAGCTGTCAGCTCTTCTCTGATGTTTGATTGGGGTCTTTGCAATGCAGTCACACCTCTCTGGGAAGTCTAGTCTTCTAATAGTTGTGCCATTTGTTCAGGCAGAAGGCTAGCTACCCGCATTCACCCCTGACATTCTGCCTCAGGGCTGTGGATCGAGATGTGAGGCCTTGGGTTTTTGACCGTGTTCTTGAGATTAGAGGAGTGCAGGCTTTAGCTCATCAGGATGTAGGCCAGGGATGCGGATACATTTTTCCCCCCTGTTTTGTTTTGCTGAATTCTATGGATGATATTTCCTACTCCGTATAGGGTATGGCATACAGTTTAAATCCCAAATTCAGTTTATTCCTCAACCTTGGAGCAAGAAAGGTGTTTTGTAAGGATGCCCAGTCAGTCGGCTAGGGATTGGTTTCAGACAGTTTTCCCTCAATCAGGTCCGACAGTAAAAAAAAGAAAAAAAAAAGGGCTTTTTACTGTAATTATCAAATTAGAGATCCAAATATCTGACATTAGGGTTGCTCTGTTTCTTTTAACAAGAAGTAAAACTGTTGTAATACACCTCACAGTTAAAACATACCAAATATTGTGTCCACATTAACCCCAGCTTTTATTTGCCACTGTGCTGCTGGGTGAATCATAGCCCTCTTACCTGCTCATTTGCAGATTTCGCAACTGTTCCACCTGTCAGCATGAGCTGACTCCACACACTCAGCATGGTAAATTTCTCCACTTGCGAAATTGTGCTTTCATAATCTTTTTCTTATAGTACAAAGGAATGTTTTTTTTTTTTTAATTTAATTTAATTTTTGCCTGTAAGTTTGTGTTTGATGGATAAAAGGGGCTAATTATAGTGGTCAGCTTAGGAGTTCTCTGGACCAGATTGCAGTCACTCTGTCCTCTCAATGGCTGCCTTGTTCTTGGGTCTGATTATTAGGCAGAGAGAAGTGCATTCTGGGATGATTGTATCTGAATTTCCATTAGAAAGTGTGCCCGCGTCAGTCGAACTGAGGCCCTCCTCTGTCCCTGCTGTTTCTGTTCCAAAGCTCATTACAAATTTGCAGATAATGTGTAGGACTTTATTGGTGTGCCCAATGCTGTGGGGAGGCCAGAGTTCTCTGTGTCGGTCCTTTTTAAAGTAAACGACTAAAATTGATGGAGATAATTCAAAATTAAACCAGTGATCCATCATCCACATAGTTTTCTTTCTTTATAATTCAAACTCGCCTCATTAATTTTATCATAACACATGCAGTATTATACTTCAAGAAACTAAAGGCATTTTATTGTGCTTTATACTCAAAGTGGAATGTCAAACTTTTCTGTAAAGTCAGACTTGCTTTAGATATAGTTTGTCCCCCACAGAGCAACATGTCATAGTCAGTTCTTCTATTTGTTGCCAGCTTCCCAAAACCTAACCTGACTCTCGCCAGATGGATGTAGTTCCGCCGAGCTCCACACGTCTCCGCACTCCATCTGGACTCGCTGCCATTGGGAGGGATTTCAATACCACATAACATTGACGAGCCAATCAGGATCGGTTGGTGGGATTTTCATAGATGTGACGTATCAGAGAAGCGACTCTTTGGATTCAGACAACAATGGCGGCTCGCCGCGAGGAAGCAAGCGGCAAAAATAGCCGCTTCTCCATTGCCACCGAAAAGCCTGGGGCTTTTGAGAAGCCTGGGGCGTTGCAAATGACGGTTAGCGTTTCCGTACACATTTACGTGTGTGCACGTGCGTGGAGCAGGCTGGCTTTCCATGGCAGAGAAAGAGGAGGGAACTGCTCAGTGCTTATAGCCTGGCTTTAACCTACATAAAAATAATTTTGCTGTGATCAAAAGTCCACTATACTGTACTTAAAAACCGTCCTCCCGACAGAGACGGATAGCTCTCCCGCTCAGGTAGTATGTGTCCGTGGGGGGGCGGAGTGATATGGGAAGAATCTTTAATATGCTTTCTAATCTGGTGTGTCTTATGGTCCAAAAAATACAGGCAATTCTTTAAAAGAACACTGGCATCGGTCATTTACCAACATTGCACTATATTCACGAGGGCGGCTGTTCTGTTGTTGTTTTCCCTGCGTCGCTCTCGTCAGCGTCACCTATTGGTTTCGATGTGAGTGGTTGAAGTAGCACGTCAGTAAAGATGACGGACAAGTAGTTTATCCAATCATGTGCAAGGATTTTTTATAAGGCCTCTCCTTTTGAAATACATCTCCAGTGGAGCAATCACAGACGGATGCGGGACAAAATCCATCTGACGAGAGTCAGGTTACCCAAAACTAGCTTCCATCCACATTTACTTCTGGTGACACTGCGTAAGGCTTAAGCCTTAAGGCAACTGATATGACTTCTTTCAAGAAAATATATTTGTATTTTTGTTGTTTTTCAATGCCATGCCTACTTCAGAGGTGCCTACATGTATTTTGCACAACTGTAACAAACGTTTGAGCTGTGCATTAAGACAAGTATTCGTACTAGTTAAAAGTTTGATTTCATTGTTGATATTTGCATCATAATCGGCATGCAATGCAGTGTCCATAGGTTGGGAGTCATCACTGTTGAGCTCTGGCTCAAATGCAACTTAAAGCGGACTAGTCATGTACAATGACTGCAAATTTCTACGCAGTAGCAAACTCTGGTTGCATACAAAGGTTTTCAGATTAAATTATCACGCCATATTTACCAAAATATGATCAGGTGACCGGAAGTACGATATTGCGCATGACATATATACAACATTATAATGATGTTATATTGAATAAATATATTCATAAGTGTGTTCATTTTTACCTGTGAAAGATGATGCCAGTAGATCTGGTTTGTGCTGTGGATTCGTTGGTACAATTCCATGCAGCACATGAATGAGGCATCTTTTCCGAATCACTCCACTATGCCACTTCCAATATGGCCATTAACTGCTCTCCTCACTGTTGTCCGCCATGGGTGTTGTTTTTCTTCCCGCTTCTGCATAGCAGGGCACAGAATAGTGACGTTTGTCGAGTATCAGTGACGTACAGGTCGGATGAATGCGACCTGGCCGTACAGACACAGGTCGCATTTGAAAAGATCAAATGCGTATCGGATTCAGGACCACATATCCAAGTGGCCTGGGTCGCATTTGAAAAAATCTGATCTGTGTTGTTCAGACTGTCATAAAAAGATCAGATCCAGGTCGCATATGGGCAAAATAATCGGAATTGGGTCACTTCAGGCTGCAGTGTGAACGTAGCCTTATAGTTCTGATAGTTCTGCGGTACTGCTGGCAGATGGCACAACAATGTATGTCTGCTGATCGCTACTCGTGCAAAATTCTTTTCAGGCTCAAAAAGGACTAAGTAAACTCTATAACGACGAATACTTGGCGTGTATTGTTTTATTTGAATACAAATAT
Source organism: Fundulus diaphanus (assembly GCA_037039145.1). Classification (NCBI taxonomy): domain Eukaryota; kingdom Metazoa; phylum Chordata; class Actinopteri; order Cyprinodontiformes; family Fundulidae; genus Fundulus; species Fundulus diaphanus. Next base: position 23,972,187 of record CM073124.1, read on the forward strand.
AGGGTTTTGTTTTTTTGTCTTTCTATGGTCGAAATATGTGACTAGGCCCCTTTAAAGATTTGTGCTGGAATCTAGCAAAGGTTGCTTATCTGCTATAACAAAGGCAAACTGATCAGCTTGATTCTTGGAACTCTTTTGATGTCATCAAACTAAAGAGACATAAAGTAGGATTAGCATGTTGCTGCTTCAGGACTGTTTCAGAAATGTTTCATACTTTTTGAACTTCTACAGTGGAAATTCACACTACATTATCTAACTATGTTTTTATTGCCAATGTACATTTGTCTTAGTGGAGGAAAACCAGCACTGGATAGTATCTTTAAATGTAACTTTAAGTCTTAAAAAAAAATGATTATAACAGTGTTTGGGCTTAGTGTGACCATAGAGATGAAGAACCAGGATGTGAGCCACAGCGGAATGGTGACCTCTGGAAACGAGTGGCCGTTGTTTTGCCATTCCAGCTCCAATTACACAACAGATGAACAAGAGGCTGTGGTTATGTGGTAGAGCAGTAGAGAGCCTGAGTGCAGGGAGTTCTGGGAAGAACGGGAAAAAGTAAAAGAGTGACACAACAAAGTCGACTGTCAGTTCGGAAGCAGTGAGAGTGAAACAAAGCGCAAGCAAATTGCTGCCAGTTTCTGCTTCAGGCTGTGTTTCTGGTATGTGCCCTTTTGGTGTTTGTGCTCATGGATCGACCAATCAATGTCGGCCATAAGTAACCCTGCTGCTCAGCTATTGGCTGCAGCTGAATTCCATGAGTCAGCACGTCCGTAGATAAGATGTTATGATTGAGTCTCTGCCAGTGAAATTAGGCCACTGCTCAGAGTTCAATAGGCTGGGCTTCTGCTGCTGTAGTGGGTCTCACTAAAGTTTATTTCACCTGCATGAAGCTCCAGCATGTTCTGCAGGTTTAAAGTTCAACAAGGGTGGCAGGTTGCCTTGGGAACTAACTTAAAAAGAGCGATTGTCATGCATGAAAGCATGCTCCATTACACGTTATGGGTCTAATAGTGCCTTATTATTTTGGGATGAGTCAGTGTTGCTGCCTACAGCTTGATCTGTTGATAGGCCGCAGACGGTGGCGTTCCCAGCAACAAAGATAAACTGCCATGAAATCGACCTACACAAGCATTCAAAGATGAATCTGACAATGCGTGCAACTATCACAGACACAGATTTTTCTTCCTTTTTTTTGTCTTTTGTTAACCTGTTGTTCAGACCCACCCCATTTCTGCTTCATTGTCTGAATTTGGGCTGGTGCAAGTAGAAGAGGACTCCATACATTTTTGTTTAACTTTCTCACTGGAGATTCTCGTTGTTGGCGCCCCTGGTCTTCCTGTAGGAAGTCCACCTACGATGTACAGCTGAGTGGGAGGGAAGTGGCGAGCCAAAAGAAGTGGAGTGGGTGGAGAGCATAGGGTCAAAGGTGGGGCGAGGAGCTGGAGAGGGGCAACAATGGATTCTTATTTTTTTTTTTTTGTCCATGTTAGGCCAAAGGCAGGATGCTTTTGGGTCATCTAATTGGTGTAAATGTGATAACTCTTGAATATCTCAAGGCCTTGTCTTAAATGTTGGGGCAACTGTTACCTTAAACTCTGGTATGTGGAAGACAGAGAGAAGTGATATCAGTAATAAATACTGTAATAAAAACAAGTTTTAGGTATAACTCAGGAATCTATAGCTTTTATTTTTGATACATGTGCCTGGTGTTGAGTGATGATAACCTGTTCCTAATTTTTTTTCAAGCTGTTTTTGATGCTTTTACATAGATTTAAAAAAGGCTTAGCTTCAATGGAGAAGTTTATCTAGAGATGCACCAAAAGTTTTGGGGCCGATATCCGTTTTTTTGTAAATCTTTGATGTAATTGTATTCAATGCTGTGTAAACGGCATTTAAATGTATTTTTTCTAGCCGTAGTATCACAGAGACATCTCTCTCCCCATGTGTCTCCTGGATAATGTAGATTTTGACCAAATCTCTTTCAAATCCATCATGGTAAATTGAAAGCTGAAAAGTTTAAAACAGCCCAACTTTCTTTAAACAGATTAAGCCTGCCTGTTACCTGCTGAAAGCCTTGTTCTCTCTCACTGTCTTGCAACTGCTGGCAGATGTTTACATGTTTCATAATTTTATTCTTATTTTTAAATTGCTTCTTATCTCTCTTTGTGCTTCTTCTGGCTATATTTTAAACCTGTTATGATTTCAAATAAAGAAATCTTTGAGAATTCTTACCTTGGTGAAAGAGACCACACCAAAGTGTGTTGTCACTAGGGCGGCCTGATGGAGCCTAGTATTTTGTGTTTACTGATTAACAAGAACTGATTTTTTTCCCCCCCAGTTTCTGGTAATTGTCAGTGTCCATCATCAAGCATACATTTGTCAGATTCCAGTAACCAAAAGATTTCTAGTTGCTTCTACATTTTTCTTTCTTTTGAGCTAGCTCACCTCATGTCACTAATTGGTTGTCACAGTGACTGAACACACAGCCCATTTGGTATTAAACTGGACTCGCATGCTATGGCATGGCGCATTTCATTGCGCCATGCCATAGCATGAGATTTTAGTTGCAATTCTAATTTTATCTGCTAAATGTTAAATGCTATCAAGTATGGCTAAAGCTACTAGGATATATATGCACATATGTTGCGCTTCTGACTGCCGACACATCCAGTGTGTTGACTGATCTCTAGAGACATTATACTGACTGACTTCCCAAAAAAGAAAATGGTAGGTAGAAAAGCAGCTGCTTCAAAACAGAATAAAACAAAAGCAATTTTCTAATTGTATCAAGTGACAAAAGGAGGAACTTTGACAAATATGTCCAACACAATTATAGGTACAAAATGTTAGTCAGTTGAATTTGTACATCCACTCAAAGTGTTAAATGACAGCAACTTTGTTTCTGCAGTGTTGATAAAGTAGGAAAAAAACCTAAACTCTTGACCCTGACTTGACACATTCAGGGTCGATTTTTGTGAGCCGTTCTTTCCCGTCAGGTGCAAAGTCAAAAAACTTTTTTCAACAACACATTTACACCTCACTGGGGCTGTTGTTTCTATATATGGGCCTCTGTGAATGACATTACTTTGATGTTAGGTTTGGATCTGGGTATTGGAAGGATTGGCCGACAGCTTAGTCCTGTTTAGTTCTAACGCAAAATGGAGGATTTCCAATGTCTTGCTGATAAGGATTCAGTAGTTGTGTTACATTTTTACTACTGATAAGTTGGTCTGAAATAATGTAATGCCCACAAGAATGTCAGGAATCAATGTTTTACAGCACAACATTGCTTTGAGCTTAGAGATTAAAACAGTTTAGATGTTACCTCCATTTACAACATCTAAACTGACGAACCAAATGCTGAAAACTGAATATATATTCCCATTTGCTTGGGAAGTGAATTGGTGATTCTCACGTCTATCTTTAAATTCTGCTGACAGACTTCTGTTTGTAGTGACATCTATGTTTAATGATTTGTCTTCTGTGTTTACCACAGCCTTGTCTTTAATCAGCATCAGCCATTGTGGTACACCAAAAAATGCATTTGACTGTTAAGAGCATTGATGGACTCTTGAACCTGATTTATTGGCAGATATATAAAAGCAATGGGACAATAATCCTTTTTCGGTCTGTAATGAGGACAGGTGGAAAACACCCCGCCTGCTTTAACCACCCTGATCAGGGAAGAAAACCCCCACCTGATCGTCTGGAATGGCGTCCTCTCAGCTGCTGGTTGTCAGTCAGTAAATTGCTTTCTGTTTACTAGACACTTTTTACATGCCTGCCGCTCTGAATCATGTCAGGTGGGGACACACCTTATTTCTCTTTAATAGATCTAGCTGTTATTGTGTGCTTTGGCATGCCACCTACTGCTTCGGTAAACTTCAATGCCTGTTATGTTCTGTAAGCAGAAAGGCACAGATTTGTGGTTTTATTATTTCATACAGATAATGTAGCGTGTTTGAGATTATCCTAACATTTGTGGAAATGGGGGAAAAAGGAGACTTCTAAACAGCAGCTTGGGTGTGTCAAATTGACGGAGTCTGTGGTGTTAGACAGGCTGTAAGTTGCTTGTCCAGTATAATAGTCCGTATTAAAAAAAAAAAACAAAAAAAAAAAAAAACAGGAACTGGAATTTTCACATTTTCCCAAATGTGCTCCATAAAACATCGTAACTGACAACAGCAGTAGGTTTCTATCAGCTCTGCTGTTTGCTTTCCCAATGCAGCACACATATTATAAACTGTAATCCAATTAGATGTCAGTAAAACATAGCAAGGAATTATGCTATTTATCAAATAAACCAAACAAAAAAACCATGTTGTAGGGCAACAAGTTTATTGGTTGTGATACTAAAATATATGCATTGGCTTGTATGTGTTTGTTATGGTCTGTTAAAGTTAAGTAAGAAAAAAATACCACTGTTCCTGAACATCATGCAGGGGTAAAACGGTAGCTTTAGCAATATTTCTGGAAAGTTGACAATTCCTACTTTTTGTATTCTCAAAAACCACTAATGATCTTTTAAAGAATCTGAATCTGTAATCGGTGTACACTATTTTCAGTCCCAGGTGGACTATCTAAGTATACTTTGTTTAGGCTTTTTAAGATGCTCCTAATGGCAAAAAAGGAAGAAAATGCTCTTTTATATAAATAGGTAAATCACAACTGTACTATATGTAATCTCCTTTTGGTCTACAATTATTTAGTTTAGGTTAGATCGGTCTAAGGAGTCTAGATTTTAAACTATTGGTTATTAAATATAGTCCAGATTGATTAAAAATAGTGAAATGTCAGTTAATTCTAGCAGCTATAGGATGCTCTAAAACAGATTATTTAGAGTTATTAGCAACTAAACAGATACTTACAGGGCTTAAAAAATAACATGTATTTTGTATTGGTTAATTGTTTTCCTAACAGTTCCCAAAATGCATTTTAAAAGTTCTTATCTGGAGATCTGGGTAACACCCTAGCATAACAATGTTTAAGCAAGCACTAAAAAGAAATATGTATGATCTTATGGCTTTTAATTAAAACAGAAATGCATCAGTTATTTTTGCTGCTGGTACTTATCTAATATAACTAACTGCTTGTAGATTAAAATACTTATTTGGCATGTTTGATTTTCTGCAGAGTACAGCTGTTGATCCGCCTCACTCTTTGTTTGTTTTTGCACACCAATAAAATAATGATGCTGTTGGATTTGGACTCACTACAATAGGTCCTCAGACTCCCCAGATGACAGTGACCAAGATTCTAAAAGTCACAGGTAGTTTTAGAACCATGTGTAGCACTACGCTCTGCACATTATCAATCTGGGTCTGCTCCCATTGAATCCGTTCGGAGAAAGGAGGGACTATCAGCAGAACCTTCCGAGCTGATAGGGCGCAGTGACACCTAGTGCCCGCCTACCAAAGGTTTGTTTTGGGTATCGAATGAAAATGTAAGCTGCAGGCACCATGAGAAACAAGTTACCTGTATTACAACAAGGTAAGCTGGCCAAAGCACTTCTCGCTGTTCTTCTTTCAAAGAAAAAAAATCGTGGATTCTGACAAAACAGACCTTGACAGTAGCAGCTACATGTGCGTCCTCCGCTGCCATGTTTATTTTGCTTCCGCTGTGGGCTTGGCAGCTCTTGGTTTCTGTATGTCCCGCCTTAAACCATAATACTGCAACGTTATTGGCCATAACTGTTTTTGGTTTGGGCTCACACAGTTGAGACGGCAGCGGTACAAGATAGATTGTCGTGCGTTTGTGAATGCACAAATATCACGAGAATTTAGCCAGGCAACGTTATTTTGCCAGAGCCAAATATGTTATGCTTCTGTTGACTCTTATTTGATTGGATAATGGAAGTTTGAAAAAAAACTAGATATGTTGGCAATGAAACTTTTTTTTTTTCAATGAACAAACTTGTGCCTCATTGGTACATGGGTCAACCGTACCACAGCTACAACAGTCACCTGGTACCTCCTGATCATGCTAGTCACCAGGCTGGTCACACACTGCTGTGGGATGACATCCCATTTCTAAGCTGGCATCACACATCTGCCAATCCTGGTCACTGGGACAAGAACAGCACACCCAAGTTGATGTCACAACACAAGGATTGAGTAGGGTTGAGGTCAGTCATTGACTTGTTGGAGAATATTTTGGTATTTTATGCTGCGTTCAGACCAAACGCCTTTTGGGCATCAAGAGCATCGGATTTACACCTAATGTCTATGGTGGACGCCCCTCAGGAGGATATGAGAGGTCCTGTGGCGCATCAACTTTTGCAGCTGGACGCGGGGCATCAACCAATCAGAGAAACTACACTATGTGAAGTAGTGGGGGACTTTCTGAGGGGAAAAATGTTTTACTTCGGATCACTGATAAATGTTCACATTGATATGCCCGCTAACCTTCAGCTGAAATGGGACGCCTGTAGTTGATGTCCTGGCGGGAGATGCAGGCTCCGATCCCGGTCAGCAGGTTGTCAAACTGGGCTCGGGTGAGACATAAATAGCGCTGAAAGCAACTCTCGTCAGCGTGCAGCTCCTGAATTAAGAGGTGAAACTCACCAAACTCAAAACGCCTCTGAAATATCTGGTGAATTCAGACACGGTGCAGATAGAGTGGCAAGTTGAGGCGTTGGACGCCTTTTTGACGCTGAAAAGGCATTTTCAACATACGAAAGATATGGAATCTCTGCAGTTTGCACAATCTCATTGTCATGTCTCCCTGCATTGAGATTGTGTTTAATGATTATAAGGCAATTTTCTTCCGGGGGTATGGCATCCCAGACCATCACACTGTCTCTACTAAAAGTGATTTTGCCTCAGCAGAGTAGATTTTGCAAGGTTTTCATGGGCAGAGATAAAATATTGTTACAAATACGGCCTTATTTTGGGGTAAATAAACAGGCTCTTAAACAATATAAAACTTATTGCCAGGGAAGATTTTGTAACAACTAAGAAATAATCAACCAATGTATAACATTTTTGTGTGTCTCCATAGCAGTTACAGTCCCGTACCAAGGTAAATGGGTTTTTGGTCCTTTCCTGTAGCATTCCTTTTTAGCTCTAAAAATCAAATCACTTTTAAGAATCATGGGATTTAATATTCCTGTTAGTAATGACACTGTTTGCGCTTCAAGTTTAGATGTCATTAGGGAATGATTGTTTATCAGACGGTCTGTCTGGATTTTTGACACCATCATTGGAAGCGTGCTTGTTCACCTGCAGCATCCAGATGGAGAAGTCAGAGGTGGAGACTCTGTGAGGCACAGGGGTGTTCTGCTTCAAATGAATGCTTATTAAAGTTGGCAGCTTTAATCATGATTTGCATCAGAGAAAAGGGGAGAGGGACAGAAGTGGAGCAGAAAGGGATGGAGAAAAGTTTCTGTAGGCACAACCATAGGGCCCCTCCTGAGAGTAGAGTTTCGGACTTCTCACCAATTCTATTGATCACTCATTCTCCCAATTGTGCCACTTTTTCCCCTCTGTCATGCGGTTGTCAGAGAAAATATTTTTTTCTGTTTACTGCTCTGCCCACAGGAGCTTGAGTTTTTGTTGTTGTTTTTTTATACTCTCCTTGTGGAGCAGGGCTGATGTGAGTTGTCTTTAAGGACGGACGAAGGGCACCACCTTGTCACTGGATGTTAGCCTCAGTTGCCACCGGAGAAGGAGCCGCCCACCTGTTTGGCATCTCCCCAGCGAACACGGACTGACCCAGTGTCTTCCACTAGGGCATGCTTTACGACATTTGGATTAGCTATTCTTCAGTCGTAGCTTGCTGCAGGCATTTTAACATGAGGCAATCATTATCTAGCTGTTAGCGCTTAGTATTCCAGTTAGCTGTAACTCAACTTTGAATGTTTGAAGATTGACACGGGAAATGGTTTGATGTTGTGTTCAGTCCTAGGGGTGGAAATAAACGGTGTAAAAGATTATGGCCCCTACTCAATACACAAACAATGTAGGCATCCTCATAACTGTCAGAGAGGCTGTGGCTTTTTGGCAGCTGTGTGACGGTGGGCGTTATTGCCCCTTTAAGGTGTGAAGATAAGGTGGCTGTTCATAACCGTTTGTTATCACAGGCAGTGAGCCCCTGACACCTTCACATCCCTTATCTGGCTCCGTACCAGCTTCTGGCCTGAGCTCTGGCTCCGGCAGGCCCAGAGTTGATGAGTAAGCGGTGCTCTGCCAGTGGCCGGGCCGGGGCCCGCCGTTATCGATTGTGGCACAGACGCTTGTCATCCAGCCACCACTTAGCTAATGATGTCCAAACCATTGTCTCACAGCTTGGAAGAAGGCCACAAAAAAGAAAGTGGTGGACAGATGACGCGGTGGCATGAGAAGGAAAGATGGATATAAAAGATAAAACACCTAAAGGATACCGGGTTATGTGAAGCTTTTTTACTTCAGTCACCATTTTTCCAGCCTCCAAACTTGCACTGTCATGGTTACCAAACTGTTGGTAGAAATTTGGAAAATTATGGAAATTCAAATTTTTTTGATTTTGTAGGCTTTTATATAGAGTTGGAAAAATCTTTTTTGGGGGGGGGGATTCCCTAGGATTTCAAATAATTAAACTGAACAAGTACAGCTTTTCATATTGACCTTGTTTCAAAGGGTTAGATATCTACATCAAACCTGCTGTTTAACATTTGTGCAAAAGAATCTTTGTTTAAAAAAAAACAAAATTGACTGGGAACCTACGGAAACAAACATACACCATTCAGTTTTATTTTTATCATTTGGGACTTTGCCAGGGTACTCTGCACAGTTTAGAGCTTTTTCATGATTGGAGCTGACAGGGTAAAACCTGACCATTGTGCAAACATTTAAATAGTAAATTCACAGGTTAATTTTTGTATTTACACATCACATGTACCATGAATGTGGACATTTAATTGTTGCACAGTATGGAATTTTAAAATGGCGAACCTGCTACCTCCTCCTTTTTTTTATAGTGTTGTTGGCTGTTTGTTCTGTTGCCGTTCGATCCGTCTGTATGATGGAAAGACCAGATCATGGTCTCTGCCAAATTCTGACATTGTTACTGTGATTATTAGTACTGTTAGGCACCTTTTATAAAACCTTTTGTTTATTCTTAAAGGAGCATCAAACTAAATTTCATTTCATTTCATTACAATAAAAAAAATTGTTTTGTGAAGAACTAAAGGTATCTTTTTAGATGGACTGTGGTATAACGTCACATACACCATTTCTTTGTGTTCTGCAGTCTCTTGTTTACATAGCTGGGCTGGCCGCGAGTGCATGTACGTGCATGTGAATAGCTGCCACTCAGGGCTTACCCACTCTCTGCCCGTAAAATGCCACCACCAACGTTGTTGTTGCTGCGTAGGCACAAAATGGCGGAGCACACGCCCAGCGGATCAAAACGTTCTCTTACTAACAGCATTATAAAGTTGAGTTACTTACGTCTTCACTAGACCTTTTCCTCCGAAAAGGTGATGCTGTGTTGCTGTGTATTCTATTCGCAATATTAACAGTATTAACAGTGCAGGTTGAGGAATATTAGACACATCCTTTTTTTTTTAATAAAAATCTTTGGTCCAAAATGTCTTCTGTTTGACTTGTCCCAACAGCACAATCTCATTACATTTTGGCAACATCTAGCCTTTTTAAGATCAATGGAAAGTTTTTAGACTGCACTATAAGTTTCAGCTATGCCTTTCTTTTGGGATTTTTCTGGATTTCATTTTTGTTCAGGGGAGGGATGTTGGTGTTTTTTTTTTTTTTACTTTCTCAGTGCCAGAATTTTCCAGGATGCAGTAGTGGCCCCAAGGCCCATAGCACTTATGTCAGAGTTCATTTCCTGTTGCAGTGTTCCAGCAGCTCCTGAGGATCCACCATTTTCTAACATCCCTGATTAGGGGTAGATTTATAACTCGGAGCACATCTGTAAGGGGGATCAGTGTTTAGGATCAGCTGACTCAAGCAAGGTTGTACAGGAAGAAGACACTTGCAGAAAATTTCCCTGAAATTCCCAAAAGATTTGAAACTGTGTTCTGGGCATTTTTGTAATGAGTAAACATTTTAGTCAAGGTCACAGCCTCCAAGACACAACATAAGTCTCCGTCCAGTATTTTACTGTAATGGTTCATGAGTCACACCAGTGATTTAGCTCAAACCTCAGAACTAGGAAACTTTTGAAGTTTATGTTGTGTTATGCTTACGTTTCTCTTTATGAAGATACTTTAAACCCCCCAGTATTGGTTGTTAAACTCCACAAATACAACTTTTAGTCTGGACAAGTCCAGTCTCTCCCTTTTTGTATTTTCGCAGACTTCTATTTATGCCCTAACTCCAGAAGATAAAATTAAGGAAAACACAGGCTAAAAAAATGTAAACATTGCTCGAGGCTGTTTTTCGGTTGTAAGGTTATTCGAAGAGACGACGACCTCACCACTCCGTGGCTCGTATTAGTCACAGCCGTTGGAGAGATTAGAATGCAGCTCTTTTTATCCAATGAGGGAAAAGGTCGCTGGGAATGCAGTCTGTCAGGTCAGGACGAACCTAGTATGCTTCAGCTTAACCACATGTGATAGCTGGAAAAGCAGAGAGACGGTGAAAGGTGAGCTCTAGCTAAGCATGTCTTTGATGAACCTTGAATAACAAGATATATATCTCACAATGAGTGTAAAAGGAGGATTTATTAGTTTAGTGTATGCTGAAAAAGGAAGAGGTAGAATTTACATTTCACGTGCAAAGTTGTATGGCCACTTTTAGAATAAAATAAATGTTTTATTTGCATTTTTGAGTAGAAATAAAAAAATGTTCCCTTTTTAAAAATTAGTTCCTCAGTATTAATAGATAATAAACGGATTGTAACATATAGCTACAAATATTGATAAATATGTGCTTATAGGAAAATTGCCATAAGATATGCAGTAATTACTGAAACCATTTGAGTGTTATATTGGCTTGGAAAATATAAACTATAAGAAATACTTGAATAAAAAGACCTTCACATTTAAACATGTTGGTAAAAAAAATATTGACTTATTGTCTAATGTCATTTAATATTCCTATGTTGTAAATAAAACTTTTTTTGTTAATGACATTCACTGCACAAAATTGGTAACATTATTAGGTCGCAATTCAGCTTTTGGATAGGTTAAAGGGGCAATGGGTTAGAAATGTACTGTAATATTAACCAAAACCGTTCTCATTTTTCACGTGAGGTGGAAGTAACATTTTCAATAAACAACTGATTCTCTCCATCAACAATGTCTTCAGTGCAGTGTGTAGCCCGTGTTTACTTCCTGGTTCCTGAGCCAATCATAGGAGAGTTCCCAGGGCTATTTTGGCGAAAGAGCAGCAGCCTGCAAACATGGAAGCCGGTAAGAGAAACGAACCAGAAAAACAACAGAATACAACATCAAATACCTATCCCGTGTAAGTAAAAATTCTGTGGAGTTTCACAGCAGCAACGGACTGTCGAGGAAATAGGCTGTTGTCAGTGGCACCTCATGTGGCAAAAAGTTATATATAGCCTTTAATATTAAGACAAACATCAGTTACATTAACTTTTGTACTTTTTTAAGACTTTATTAATAGTATTCATCCTCCAGATGGTTTTGACTGCACAAGTGGACCAGCAGATCCACCTACATGCAGACTCGTCATTGTCCTGGACAGACAATGGCGTCATCTGCTGACATTAGGGGTTTGACAAAGGTGTTATGCCATGTCAGGACGTGACAAACCTGCATTAGTTCGGGACATGACGGACTGCATTTCCCATGATGCAACGTGGTCAAAATGGCCGCCGCCCCTAACGACGAAGTGGAGAGATAACGTTACTAGGGGGAAAGGTATTTATTCCGGCCGAAGATCGAAATCTGCCTTCTTTTGGCACCCAGCCATCTCGAGAAGACACGTAGCTACCTTACTCCGTGGGTTTTCCAACCCCCACGCCACGTGCTCGATAACTCTTTGCTGGTCCGAAGATTACCGGAGCAAATTAGGACCTCCCCTCACGCGTCACGCAAGGGTGCAGAGAATACGTCATCGTAGTCGCCATCTTGGGAGAGTGTCGTATGACTGAACTGTAGGTAGCTTAGCTGGACTAGCTTTTGTAAAACATCAAAGCGTCCAGTGGGACTCTCAAAGCTGTTCTGTCTGTCAATGCTGCTACGTCAAATGCCGATGCTTTGAATGTGGTGTTAAACAACCGCGAGCTGAACTAAGATTTGCTGCCTCTCATTTTAATCCATTGTTTTTTTTGTTTTTTTTTTTACTTTTATTTCCACATATATTTTGCATGTTTAGTAGTGAGTAGAATTCCAAGGTTGTTGAACTAGAGAATTACTGTAACAGGGAATTGCTTTGGTTTAATAAAACAGCAACTGTGGAAAAGAAATTGTTGTGTTTATTCCAATTCACAGCTGCATGGTTATTCAGAATTCAGAGCTAACCTCCTCTCGGAGTTAACATCTGATATTAACACAGAGACATTATCATTGGATTGGTGATAAGGAATAAGGATTTAAACTCTAGTGGCAGTTATATTGGGGCTCTCATAGCCTGCCGGATAAACCTCTTCGGTTAAAATCCGACCAGATCATTTATTCCAGCACACCTGAGTTCATAACAGCTACTTAATAACTGCATTAGTGGTACAAATCATTACAAGCTTCCAGCTTTGGCATCACCACCATTTGAACTATATTTGTTATAGCTAAATTTTGAGTTGAATGACTTATTATTTAAATTATAATACCAAATTATAATTAATAATAATAACAGCTTCTGGCATAAGAAAGGGCTCCGCTGATGTGCAAGCATATGTGTACAGACATATGCTGATGGTTCTTGTTACTGGAGAAGATGGTCCTTGTCTTCACCTTTTGTTGCCGGCCAATCAGGAAGTTGGTGATCCAGCGACAGGTGGCATTGTGAGCTGGGTGATCTTCGGGTGGAGGATGTGTGAGCTGATGGTGTTGAAGGCTGAGCTGAAGTCCACAAAAAGGATCCATGAGCTATTCTGGTCTTCTGATGCTGAAAGAGCTTATTAATATCTTCCTCAGATATATTAAGTCTAGGTAGGGGGTCCTGGGAGAGGAGGGTGGTCGGTGCATGGGGAGCTTTTGTGCCAGAGTGAGATGTAGACAAGTTGGTTGGAGGTCTGAACGGCTGTTTTTCAAACCTGCAGTAGAAACATATAATATAATATGATTGAACTTGATTTTGTAAAGTGCCTTGAGATGACATGTTTCATGATTTGGCGCTATATAAATAAAATTGAATTGAAATTGAATTGAACTGTTAAGATGGTCTCCCAGACGGGGATCCTGCTCTGGTTGGGGGTATGGGCTCCAGTAGGCAGTGATATTTTTTAGACCCTTCCAAACCACTCAGGTGGGGTGCTTAATATGCTGTCTTTATTTGGCTGGTGCATTTGAGAGGGTTGTACTGTTAAAATCCACAAGAGCAATGATTAGGGTGTCTGGGTTATCAGCTCGGTGAGCTGTTTTTAATCTTCTGATGTGACAGTTTGTGGTGGGATGTTTACACCAGCCAAAACATACGAGTAAACCTTTCTCACTGAATAAAAATATATAAAATCTATTAAAAAATGACTCTAGGTTAAACCTTCATTTATGTAAAACCAAATTATATCTCCATTTTTCCCAGAGAGCTCTGCGCTGCAGTCTGCACGAAACTACTGGCAGCTCGGCATCTGTAGGTGCAGTCTAGGGTGTGCTCACCGAGCCAAGATTCGGTGAAACAGAAGATGGGAGATGCACAGAAGTCCGAGTTTTTAGAGGTTAAAAGCAGCAGTTCATCTAGTTTGTTAGCCAGGGAGTGGCTACTGGCCTGGTGTACTGAGGGCAAACGTGCGGAGTCCCCGTTTAAGAATTCTCACGAGCGAGCCTGTCAGTTTACTTCGTGTGCATCCCCAGTAAATCTTGTAGAGAACCGTGCGCCACAAACCAAGTGAACTCAATGAAGTTGGGGTTGATAAAAATGGAGACATAAATGCCTAAAGAGGACGTCTGATGTTTAGAAATTCCTGTCTTGTAAAAGTTGCCAACGAATCGTGGCAGAGAGCAGAATAAACAGGCAAAGTACAAGAAAGAGCGAAGTGTCAAATCTGCCATCCGCGGTGACAGTTCTTTAGTCATTTTCTTCCTTTTGATCCACTTTCTGATTTTTGCTAAATACATATTTTAGCCGTACCCATTCATATCTGCAATAAGTAGGAGTAGTTTTCATTTTAAGATAAACATAAATTTGGAAAAGCCAGTCAGTATATGTAAGGAAAAAATCTATGAAAGACATGTAGGAGACTAGGACGATATTTGCTTTATTTGAACAAAATTACAAGACAATCTAGTTTTTTTTATTAAACCTACATTTTTAAATTAATTCTCCTGTAAGAAGAAAGCCTTTGACAGAAATATTTACGTTCACTGTCTTATTTTTTTAGCCTCTGCTGTTTGCAGCTTATATCCGCATTAAGGCTGTCTTAAAAAGACTCATGGCCGGAAAACGACAGCATTTCTGATTCTCTGCTGAACTCAAATTTTTTCCGATAACCTTTTAAACAAAGCCAGATAGGATTTTAAGTCATGCCTAGGAGATTTGATTACAGTTATTATTTTTTTCCCCCTCCCAAAGCTTTTCTTTATAACTCTTGTCATGAAAGAGCTTGCCAACCGTATTCGCTGTATGGGTTTACTGTGAGCAGTATCCCTGCAAGGATACAAAAACACCATCACAGACCATTGCTCCTATTATTTCTACCTCCTGCTGTGTCCATCCGTTTAGCGAAAATGTTAGTCTGTAAGATCAAGTGTCTCAAAATCATTTAAGATTATGAGACATTACAGATTGTGTTGAAAAATACACATAATGAATTAATAATCTTCATCCTAGGTACTGACGTAATACTGTCAAGACCGGTCGTCTCTTTGTGTTGATGACATTTCTTGCTCGTGTTCTGTTGTGTAAAATAAGCATAACATGTTCCAGAGAGTAATATAACCTGCTCTGGAACCAGAGCCCAAGGTAAAGCACTCGAGCATGCTTATTGTCAGACCTTAAGCAACTGGGTTTCAACATACTCATACTCTACAGAGGCTCCCGTCGTCAATATTTCAGTGTGTGCCACACAACTATGTAAATATGCTCCCCCTTTCTGGTTCCAGAGTGAGTGTTTGACCATGGAGAATCAGGTTCTAGGAAACTGTGCAATCCTAGGAGTATTCAGCCTTATGACCACAGAAAAAGAGCCTCTGACTCTGGCCTCGCCTTTTCCTATCGTCTTTGCTGTCTGTCCGCTCCTCTGGAGGTCATAGTTGACAGGAGACATGGGTCGGTGATGTCATGCCACTCCTTAGTGGATTTAAGGAGTCATTCTAGGTCTTGTGAGGTTATGTATCTCTTTTCGAACGGAACTACAGGAAGCAGTGATGACAGGAGAGCGAAGGAACGGATTGGACCTTTTCTGGATTTTTGTTTCCCCCTCCTTACATCACCGTTAAAGTGGGAGACACCGGATGTCAATGGTCAGGAATCTGTTGCCACACAGGGCACACATAAATCACTGAGACAATTTGGTAAGCCTCAAGCATGGCAGATTTAAATTTGGATTATGATTCATTTATTTTTCTAAAGTAAGTTGAGACGGTTTCTGTGTTTCTACCGCATAGTCATCTAGATTATGAAATGGTTCAAGTTCCAAGATGACTTCGGTCTAGGCTGGGCGGTTACAGGGTGTGAGTTGTTAAGAGAGTTGCTGAAGAGCAAAGGGAGGAGTAGACAAGTTCTGAACCAGTTTGTTTTAATCACATCCATGTCGTAACATTACATTATATATCTGTTCTAATTTACGACATGTACCTCCCCTTAGTGTGCTCTGATTTTCCTTTGGTAACCTCATACAACGGTTAGTTTACCCTCACAGATCAAAATTATACTTCAAATGTTTGCTGTGATTGTATGTCATTGTATCATCTTTTTTTCCCCTCTGTCTTTTCAGGGCTGTGAGATATTTTTGAAACTTGGCTGGTAGTCAGACAATAAGTCACATTTTAAGGACTGATATTTAACAAAGGATGCAGTTTCAGATGGTGTTAGTACATTAAGAAATTAAGAGTGAACGGGAAATTAGCTTCGTGTGTCATAAGTTGTTAATTTAAGTGTTAAAACGCTACTTGGTTAAAAACTAGGGGTGTAACTGTACATGCATGCATATCACGGTTCAGTATGGGTTTGGCTCAACATGGGGAAAAAAAGGCAAATTAGAAGTCTTTTACTTTATTTTGAGCAGAAAGTATCCTTCTCTATCCTTTGGTATGTGTAGCAAGCAAAACGTTTTTCCAATAGTAACTAAACATCGCCCCCTAGGTTGGATATCTAATTTTATTAACAAAAATGGATGAATTACTTAAGTTTGTTGGAAAGAATTTGGGTTTAACGTCATACAGCATATGAGGCAAGACAGAACTGAGTAACTTCTCCTTATGATAGATGTCCTGATCCAATCCAAAGCTCATTTCTGCCATGAAAGAAAAAAAAAAGTCCCAACAGGAAGTCACAATTATTTTAAACTTATAATTTCAATCTTTTATGTTGTGATTTTCAGTTTTAATTACTTTTTTTGTCTCTGATACCAATTTATTCCAGAATAGGAATTTGCTTACAGAGTCTTAGTTGGGTGCTATATTACTGCATATAAAGCCATGTATATACATGAAAGCCTGGTAGTTTCGAGCTGCAGAGAAAGCAACTGTAATGTTCTGAGGACACCTAAAATGGATGAAGCTTTACTTTTTGTTTGAAAAATTAAGTCAAACTAGACCCATGCAGCTATAGGGCTTCTATGAACTCGTGTCTTACTCCAGTATTTTTATGCTTGATGATTTGCTGTAGTGTTGGCTAACTGTCGTGACGTTCCCACTGCATTTTGATACGACTGGTAATCTCTCGGCTTGTAACAAATTTCAGTGCAGTTTCATTTAATCATTAGCGAATCAAATCTGACCGAAAAAGTTTGTTTTCTGCTTTGTAAACTTTGCGTCTTTACTTTCAGTGTCCTCAAAAAATAAAGGACTAGTGTTCCAGCTGCTTTGTCTCCTACATCAAAAGCTGGACACAAGGCTCAGACAGCAGCTCTCAAAATGTCGTCTAATGAGAAAAACACAGGTAGCACCTAATTAGGTCTCTTTTACTTTGTGTCTACCGGGATTATTGACTCTTTGGTGCCATATTTAACTACCTTATTAGATTCTACAGCCAAAGAGCAAAAATGGATGACACAGTGGCTTGCCATACAACCGACACTTTCTCCCCACTGCTGATGTATCACTGGAGCCATGAGACCTTTTGCTGTGCAGGTTTAAAAACAAGCCGGCGAGCCTTAAAGCTCCTACTGGCTGTCGTTTTGAGCCATTCTTGCACTGTATGTGTTGTGAAGAGCCTATAGAAAGTATCATGTCCTTATTTTCTGTGCTACAACTTATGTTGCAATGAAAACACACAAGCATTCTCTTGTGACTTGAAATGGTAACCTCCCGTGGCTGAAGTATTAATCGTCTGACTGCACGTTTACGTTTATGTCAAAGCTTAGTTTTGATACTGTTGGTTTAACCCGACTAGATGCCTCACTGGATCTGGGACTTTAAACACAGAGGTCACAAAAGGTTAGTTACTCTTTCTTGGTTTCTGCGCTCTTGCCCCCGGGCCAAAGCCTGAAGGATTCTGTGGCCTGAACCGGCAAAGATTTGGTTCTAGTGTAGCACCAGTGTTTTGTTTTTTTTATTGCTCGGATCCAGTCTTTAAGTAACTGCTTGCACAGCCGAGGCACACTCCGACTCTACAGCGTGTCGAGTAAGATGGATGCAGGGAGAGAACATGGGGTCGGAGAATGATTGAGCCAGCAGAACTGACGAATGGTGCAATGGCCTTTGGGGATAGAAAAGAAACTGCAACATAGAAAGGAAGGACAAGCAAGTGCAGATGAAACAAGCAGAAAACTGATTATAAATGACAAATCCCCGGCTCTTTCAACCAGACGGAGTTAACCGGCGTGTCCTGAGGGCAGGAAATCGCAACGGCATTAGCTCCGGCTCCAGTTGGATCTCTCCTACGTTTTCTATGCACGTGTGTGCATCTCATGTATGTGCCCTCCTTAAATTCACATGACAGGAATTTTTTGCGTCTCCCCTCCTCCTTCCTGTTTTCATCCTTTACCCCGTTCACGTTGCTCGGCGCTGATTGGCTGGAGGGAAAGCAAGGGGATGAGGTTTTGTCGTCTAATCTGGCAGCAGATCACCACTGATGGGCCTCTGTAGAATGGCTTTAGTAAATTACTGCTCCAGGGCTGGGTAAATCCCCTCTATCAGATAGCAGCTTCATCTCTCCCTCTGTTTCTGGTCCGGCCGTCGTTCTCTTCACCACATCGCTCAGGCGCTGACTTTATCTTTTTATCGCTTCTCCTCTATAGCAATTGGCCTCTGCATCTCTTATGCTTTTTACAATCTAAATACCTCATGCTGTCTTCTCATTTATATTTCTGCAGGTTATACCTGTGTCTCGTTGCCTGTGGGCCCTTACACTTGGAGTAAATTAGATGAGCTGGTGTCAGAAAGAGGGAGACAGTGGATTTTCTCCTAAGGCTATTGACAGCAGCGGATTATAGTCTCTGTGGGAACAGTTTCCCCTATCTCCTGTCATGTTTATGCATTTGAACAAGATGGACCGGTTCTGAGCGTGGCCATCTTGCCTCTGAAATTGCACAAGAGATAATTCTCTGCTTCCTGCCTCAATACCTAGAATAGGCTGTTTGTGGACTAGCGGGAATTGTTTTGTGCATAGTTTTAGTGTTGCATGCCTCTGTCACCAAAGTGATAGCAGGAAAACCGAAGACATGGGTTGGAGGAAGATAAAGAGAAGGGAGTGTTTTTTTTGACTGCTTGCAAAGTAACCCACTGCGTGGGTGCAGTTGTGCCTGAGGTGGAGTGATGTTGGTCAGCTTTTAAAATCAAGTCGAGCCAAACTTCAAATAACCTCCGCCCTCTGCCTCCACCTCACACTTCCAGCGTCGTGGCTGTGCGCTGACATATGGCAGCCAGGCTCGTCTAACGTCAAACAATGCTGCTGTTCCAAACAATTAACAGGTGGTGTGCGAGGAAGAGGAAGTTCTCAGGTCACTGTAGGTATTTTTAAATGATGCTGTGAGGAGTTGCCTTGTTAAAATAAGTATTTAAAGCTGGCAAGAAGATTAGCCGGTTTAAGGTTTTGTGTGAGATTGGATATTTACAAAGAACAAAAAGCTTTTATGTAGAACTGGTAGCTAAGTAACAATCTGGCTTTTTTGTTTCACTGTTTCATAACCAACATCATTACCAAACTGCATGCTAACAGGGATCTTTCAGAAGAAAACACAATGCCATGTATGCTTACAGATTTACGATTAAGTGCAAATGTACAACGCAGTTTTGGTTCACACAGACCTATTTTTAAAAGGTGTTGTTTACTCATACATTTAAAAATCAGTACATTAAGAAACCATATGATAACTATGTCTATGTCCAGAAATGGAAGGAATAGTACACCTCATTTCAGGTTTCGGTGCAACCACAGTACTTGATTTAAACTTACATATAGAGTAGTTACCTTTACCTTTTTGCTGTAAGATGGAACTCAAGGTTAGGGATCTCTATCAGGCCTGTTGCCGTTGGATTGTTAATGATATCATCTAACACTCCTTAATAGGCTGTGTGGTCCACATATGGCAGTGGTAGTGTTAACACTAATTTCATTGTACATCTCAGGAGGAGTTGTGTGTTGAGCCCCGCCCTTTGTTGTCAACCGTTGCGTCCTGCAATTAAGCATCTGCCTGCATTTCAGCCTGCCACACACGCTCACTCCGCAGACCTCTCTGCTAATGTTGCAGCTGCCTTCTATCCAGCTCACACTGATGTCAAATCCTCTAATCGCTCCAGCATAAAGGCCATGCAAGGGAATTTATGTTAGCCTGCCACGGCAATGAAAGGAGGAGCGGAGAATCGTTTGAGCAGGTTGACAGATAAGGCTCTTGTGCTTTCTGTGTGGTGCATTTTAAGCCATGTTAAGCTGCTTAATTAGACATAATCTACAGGCCCCAGACTGAGGCAGAACTAATGAAGTTAAAGACTCAAATCCCATCCTACCATCACACTGTCCTCTATGCCACACTGTTACACGTGCCTCTCTGTCTCATCACTGTGCCGTCTTCTCTGCTGCCTGCCACAGCACTTACTTCTCCTCCACGCAGCACACTCTGAACTTACCATCCCACTCTTTCCTTTTAACGCCGTTAATGTCTTCCATCACACCCAAACAGTCGGTCTAGCCGACATGACGGCCTTGAGACGTAAGCTGGAAATTTCTCAATCTTTATTTCCGTCAGTGTGGTCTCTACTGTTTCTGTAAAAACGGATTCGGTTTTGGAGCAGCGAGTCGTTTAAGCGGCACAGACGAGAATGCAGCTACGCCAAAGAGCTTTGTTTTTGATGTGCATTAAAAAAATGGTCTTTCCACAAAACGGTTATTTGTGAGCGTTGTCTCTGTCTTTCAGGGACTAATAGTCGTAGCTGGAGGCTAGATGTTTTAAAGGAACGAAGACAAAGGATTGGGAAGTGCTGCCTGGTCCTTATTGTAATCTAATTTAGATACTCTTTAGATGCTTCGTTGTGCTGGCTTCTTTCAAACTGCAGTATGGCTTCTTTTGACTTTGAGTACAAAAAAAGACTCATTCTGTTATCTAAAAGGCATGTTGGTCTAAAAAATAATTAAAAGTACAATATAGAGTTTGCAGAACATTTTTAAATGTCTTTGTTTTAGATGGTAGTTCATGTGTAATCAACCAATATATGACTGTGTTTTGTTTGCATTAGAGCTGCACGATGTATCTCAATTGCCATCGCAATGTCAGTGTGTGCAAGTTTGAAATCTACATGGATCCAGAATTTGGTTGGATATTATATTTCAGGTTCAATGCATGCAAAGTCTGCATGCCAAATATTACATGTTGTGTAGACTTGCAGCCGCCTTGATGCCCACACTTTTATGTTTATAGTTTTTGTTCAAGAAAATGTGGGCTAATTGTAATAGATATCAGTATTACAGTATTCCTGAATTGTCATATTTACATGTTTTTCTGATAACTGTCCATCACAGGTATTGGCAAGAATTCTAGCACGTAACCATAAAAGCACCAATAAAAGTTATTTTTAGTCACTTTTTTTTCCACCAAAACACTTCTAGAGCTTAACTACAGCTGGTGCTACAGTCTATCTTAACCGGGTAAAGAAAAGAACCAATTAGTTTTTTTGCAACCTGAGAGGCAGCTCAAATCTGTCATTGCGTCACTGTAAATCTCTCATCCAGTTAATGCGTTTTTGTCAAGGATCAAAGTGCACGATGACAGCATAAATCAAATCATATTATTAATAATTTTATTTAATACCATTTTAAACAGCAGCTGGTATTTGTGAAAACTTCACAATCCCAACCTGCTGATCCCTGATCAGTGCCAGAACCACTGGAAAGCTCTGTGTTTACAGCAGGATTCCTCAACACTACATGGTGATATTAAAAGACAGACTGTGTTTAAGACCTCAGTCAGAAATGGATTCAGTGAAAAATATCATCTGTAATGCGGTGCATCACACTATTCATACTTTGCAATGGGTGATAATAAAATAAACAGAAGAAGACAAGAGACAGTGAGTTTGTATAATTCCAATGCTAATTCAGCTTTTTATTATTAGGGCTGAGCACCGAAGGTGGTGTGAAGCCCTATTCAAGCTGAAGAATTTCCTATTATTAAAGGTGCATTGCGCACGTTTTGAAGTTAAATATTATTTATTTTCTTTCCTATACATGCCCTGGCGTGCTGTAGTTCAACTGGCTACTTTGTTAAATCTCCACTGTAATGATGTATTAGCGAGAGAACACGGGATAACTTTTTTAATATTTATAGATTTCTTAACTCAGAAGACATTCCTCAGAACAAAAAAACCCTGTGCAGTCCTCTTTTCACATGTATTTGCACAACACTGGTGTAATTTCAACTTGTCACCAGAGGGGGCAGATGTCTGCAAAAATCCTGGAATTTACATTATGCTCCTTTTAATGTTTAATGTTAGAGAGAGAGAATTGACAATAAATATTTTATATTAAGTGTAGAACCACCACACCATGTCTGTGAGAGAGGAATTGTTGTGAAACAGGTTTTTACTATTTTTCTCTTTTTATGTGTCCTGCCTGGCAGTGTAGCACTAAGAAATGCTCTCTTAATGCCAAAGATAGCCTAACAGATTTAGTTTCACAAGTGGAGCATTACTGCTTTCGCTATAGGGCTCCACTTGATATGTATGCAAAAAACTTTATTGGATATTATTTTGGGATTATTTCAAAGTCAATGGACACAGAAACAGAAAGGTAAAAGAAAAAAAATCAAAGTTAGGACCACATGATCACAGATTTAACATTTAAATCTGTCATTAAAATCTTAGATTACCAATAAGTGCGGTTAGGACAACAACACTATACAAACAGCAGTCTCTGTGCGTATATCCACCGGTGTGTTCAGCCTTCCTGTTATCTGCTGACCGTCTCACTCTCTAGCTGATGAATAAACTGCAGCCATATCCTTTCATGTCTCTGTAGAAGATTATTTCCTTTTAAACAGCTTTTTTCACACCATGTTGCTTCCTCATACCTACTTTTTAAACACCTCACCTATGCTGAAACTTCTGTTCTTGATGCAATAATATCATCCACACTAAAGAGTGTTGTCAGTGCGACCTCATACTGTATATTGCTTTAAATGATTGGAAGAAGATGGGATTTTTGAGTTTCTGAGCTCCCAATAACTGGTCAGGGCAGATCACGAAGAAATTAGCTCTGGTCTTTTTATAAACCACTTTAATAGTTAAGCAACCATGTCAGCTCGGAGTTTTCTGTAAAAACTTGGATTATTTACAATATATGAAGTGAAAATGATAGATAACACATTATTTATTGTTTACTTTTTTTAGTTCTGGTATCATAATATTTCTCATCGGAAACGTATTTCAAAAAGAAATCAGCCTTTCACTTCAACCATGTAATTAGCAAGACTGTGAGAAGCTGTGTTGTTACCAGTTGTTTAACATTGCGGTAGGGCTGCAACTAATGATCATTTTGGGAGCTGACTAATCTGTCAGTAGTTCTTCATTTAGTCTGCAGCTATTTTAATCCATTACTGCTTTCTGTCAGTGCACCTTCTGGTCTCATTGCTGCTACATGTTTTACAGCACATCCTCAAGTCTGCACATCTGTGAATTTCACCTGGTAGCCTCTACATTAGCATATAAACACCCAGTAAATGAAAATAATGATTCATAACACAACAATTTGAATATGCGTTTTCTTCCTTTTTGAAGACATTCACGATCTAAAATACTGTAGACGAATCAAAGTTGAGTAGAATTATTCTTTGCTTTATGTAGGGTCTTTAAAACACAGTTTTTGATTCATGAATTCTTTACCTGTGAAAGCACATTAATTGCAATTTTTAGACTAGAATAGGGCTAGCATAGAAGCTACAGAAAGGCTACTTTGAGATAGATTGGAATATTCTATAGGAAGCCTATGGTATTCTCAAAAAAAAATGCAAAGCTTTACAAATAAGTGTTTTTTAAAGAATATTTGTTTAACTAGGAATTAATAGGTCCATGTTTAACATTATACATTTTGAGAAGTAAAATTAAGAAGTATTAAAGAAGTATTAACTAACATCATGGAAATGGTATTCAATTAGCAGCCGTTGTTCAGTCCATAAAACCATACATGAACATTACTGTTCAATAAAATCTTTGCTTCCAGAAACTTAGGGTAAAACACTTTAGTGGTATGTTACGTTTCAAAAAATGATTTATACCAACCCACGCCAGAGGGTCAATATCTAGACATCTTCACAATGTCTGAGCACCCAGGGATCCTTTCTCTGTTCTTTTTCAAGCATCACCAACACTAAGTAAACTACTCATGGCTGAATGCTGGTGATATGTTTTGCCTCAACAAGCGTGAGTGCTGTCCAATGCAAGTTGAACTGATGCACATACAATTCTGCTATGCAACATTCCTGGAAAAGTTTTGAATTTATACATCTAGAATATACACACAGCTCTTCGAGGCTTGCGTTTTAGATAGATATGCATGTACTGTAGGAGTGCAACTATTGATAGCGTATGTCTAACCTGGTGAAAGACAATAGAAACAGTTTTGTCCCCACTGCTTTCAACAGTTAGACCCAGAGTAAAATTTTGTGATAGTCTTTTTTTCTTCTTTTTTTGAGTGGATATAATTGGTTGCGTTGGCTACAGCCCAGCTTTGCACATGGCAGACTGCAGCTGGAATATGTCAATCCTAAAAGTATGTGTTTGGATAAAACTGAGCAATACTTCATGTTTTTGCACATTCTAAGCAATAGCCAATTCCAGTCACAAAGGAATTGTTTCATCTCAACAACTGTCGTGCATGCTGTCGTGCATGTTCAGTATGATGGATTGCTGCAAAATCAAAGACACAATGCGAGCGACTTTCCACTTTTGCTACATGCTCATCTAGGAGTGAACGCTGCAAGTCATTGAATCGAAACAATCTGCTGGGTTTCCTTAGATAAAAAAAAACTTTTATCCAATCTGTTTTGATTTGATAGAATTGACTTCATACAGTACCTTGAGATGATGTGTTGTGAATAAATAAACGGCAGTTGAATTAGGTATGTACCACAGTTTCATAAAGACTGTTATAGAAATAAAATGAACAACCTCCTCTCAGGGTTACAAACTATTTATTTTAATGCATGGTAGTCGCTCTTTCCAAGACAGTCACTCTGAATCTCCAGTTCAGTGAAGCTAATCCAAAACTGCGTTGGTTCTTGAACATGGGGATGTATTGGATACTTGGGGCAAGACTGAGACACTGAAAGTTAGACCAAGACCCTTCTTTGTTATTGTTGAATCGTGGCCACTGACCTTAACTGAGGCGAGTGAGGCTTTAAATGTTGTTCTGGGTCCTTTTGTGACCTCCTGGGTGAGTCTTCAAGCCTACTTTAGAGTAATTTAGGTTGGCTGGGCATTTTTGGGAAGATTCACCACTGTTCCATGTTTTCTCAATTCGTGGATAAGGGTTCTTTATATTCCCAAAGCCTGAGAAATGGGTTTGTTGATACTGTAGATACCGATGTCTTTGTTTTTCACCTGTTCTTGAATTGCTTTAGATCAGGGCATGATATGTTACTATTTGGGATCTTTTACTTGTTTTCAGACGAGTTTTATTTCAATGGTTTCTTGCTCCTACTGGTCTGGCTGTGTTTTGATGAAATTTAATTGATCCCCCCCCCTCCCCACACACAAATATATGATTAATAAGCAAGGGGCTACCTTTTTTTTTTTTTTTTTTTTACAACTATGGGAGATTCTCACCTGAAAACCGTGATTTGCACTTTCTATAACCTCAATATTAAAATGTAACATGAAAGTGTGACAAAAACACAAAAACAAAACAAAAGAAATCTGTGAGGGTTTGATGCTTTTCAAAGCACTGTATCTGTAGGTAGACGAGAGCTGCAGCTCCAGACAAGCACCCCCCCCCCCCCCCCCCTCCCTCCCCAGTGGTTTCCTTGGGAGGCTTGCATATCTCATGTCTGTGCATCTTACACTACCCTCATCTTTGATATGTTTTTGGATCTTCAGTTCTTTAGCTTCACAGAGGGGGAGTTGTACATCTTTTGCACCGGGGAAGATTGCAGCTGACCATTGTTTGGTTTCATCATCATCATAAAAGCAATGCCCTGTGGTTGATAGGCTGTCAGAGAGTTTTCTTCACCCCCATCATCTTTCTGCCTTGTCCTGTTTGCCCTCCTTTAGCTTCTGCGCCCCACCTCATCTTAACCTGTTGCGCCTTCAGCCTATTAGACTGTCCACTGCGGGTTTTTTTTTTTTTTTGCCCCACATCTTGCATGTGCCAGAGTATATTTACATCAGTTTAGATTAAATGCAAATGCAAACATGGGCCGAACCCTCTGGATGGGAGCAGCATTTAGCTCTTATCAGAGGAGGCTTGGGGGCGGTGGTGACTTGAGGGATCACATTGTCCTTTGCATATAATTCTCCCTCAGACTAAAATCACCCGGGTCCCCTGGCTGCCCAGTATCATGGCGGTGCCGAGCTGAACTGAGGGCTGATGCATTCTGGTTTTGCTTGATTAGCCAGCGTGTGATGCTGTAGGCAGCTTTGTTTAGTTGCTGAATGGACTGTTCCGCTGATAGCACAGCAGACGGCGAGGAAGGAGGGGATGGGAAGAGGAAAGGTGGAGTGGAAACGCAGGAAAGTGCTGAAAAAAAAAGATGAGAAAGAAACCCTTAAGGTGGGTAGATATAAAAGGAGGTTGCGAGTGGATAAATGAGAGCAGAGAGAAAAAGCTGAAGCAGAGGGGATGGGGACGAGCAGGAATGAGGAGAGGACGGTGATGATGAGGAGAAAGGAAGAAAGAAATGACCTCTCCTGCTGTGGAGAGGGAAGATAACTGTGAGTGTTTAGAAATGCTGAGGTGGACAGAAGCCATATCTTCGTCTAACACAGCACCTGCTGCTCTGCCGGGCCCCTGCCATTTACCGGCGGACTTTCTATTGTGCCGATGTGTGCACTTATGTGCGTCTCGCAGCTCGTAAAGGAGTGTGTGTAAGCAAACATACGTTCACACGGTCGGTGCACCATTTTGGTTTCAGCCGTGAAAAAAACAAAACATTAAAACCCTGACATGACAAATCCCAAAGTCCCCGTGATGAACTGCTTTAATACATCCATTGAGGGGATTAATTGCTTTTTCTTCGGAAATATGCCAGACTGTTGTTTATTCGTCTTTCCATCAGCTTCTGCACTTATACACACAGCCTTCCTGTAAACCTGTGGGATTCAGGTGCATTAAGTACTTTTTAAAATACAGTTTAAATGGGCTGATAGTGGACTGCTTAGAGACGGGCTGGGTCACTGAAGAGGCTGAAGAGTCTAAAGAGAAATGATGCAAAACAAACACGCCATATTGTGATTACTACTCTTAAAGGTACTTTTTTTTAAATTGCACGTTTTGTTTGTGTTACTATTCTACTGTGAGCAGCTCCCTTCTGTGATTACTTTCAATACAGGTTTGACTGAGGTTTAACTTTTTTACAGCTTTCTGTCCAGGTGAGCCTATAGTGTGAAGCTCCAGCTGTAGGTATTGTGTTAATTATGCTCCTTGTAACAATGGCTGTCTAAAATGAAATAAATTGCTGGCCTTTTGTAGACTGCAGAATCTTCGAATCTAATGTGTTTGTTGCATTTACAGCTACTAAGGAAGGTTCAAATTAAGATACAATTGGATTTTGCAATCTAAAGCAGAGTGGCACAATCTCCAGCAGTCAATGGGCAGGAGGCAGGGCATGCAGTAAAAGTAAAGAGTTCAAAGTAAACAGGACCGCACACATCCGATTTTAACTTAAAAGTCCAGCTGCACATTATTTAATGTTAGTTATTGTCGCAGTATCAATATGTACGATATTTTCATTGCAAAGGACAACTTTGATGCAATATTTTGTAGATGTTGTGTTTTAGGCACCATGAATTGCAAATTCTGCATGTCAACGATGTACTTGGCCTCCTGGATAGACTTTTACCCACCCTTGATGTATGTATATATATATTATTCACTAAAGTTCACAAAGTGTGTTGGGGACATTGTGATGAAGAAAAAGTCAGAAAAGTGCCAGAAAATGGGAGTTGATCCTGATCAATAATAATCACCACAGTAGGGCCGGGCGATATGGATTCAAAATTCAATCTCCGATTTTATCATACCAAATCCGATTAATCGATTTCCTCCTTTTGTTTCATAAAAAGAAATTAAAGAAATAATTTTAAAACCTTGCTTTTATGTCAAACATTTCGTCTGGGAGTTGACCTGAATTCAAAGTGCAACTAAAAACAAGCTGTGAAACAAGATGGCGGCAGTGCCATTATAAACAATGAAAATATAACAAAACATTTGCTGCTAGTGGTATTACACATTGAGCTAAGAACAGGCTTCACTGCACTTGTGAACTTAAACTAAGTTAAAAAAAAAAGTTAATAAATCAAGTACCACGTACTATGGTAAAAAAAAGTTTCCTCTTAACAATATTTTGACAATATATTTGCCTAAACATATATTCAGCATCACATGCTGTTCTCTTCATGGAAACCCAATGAGTGCATTGGCAAAATAAAATCCTGATTTTCCAAAAATGAAATCTTAAAGAATTGTAAATTCGAATTAATCGATTAAATCGATTTATCGCCCAGCCCTACTCCACAGCAATAGTATCCTGGTTACGTTTTCCTGATAATTTGTAGCCCTATTCGTGAGGAGACCAGGATCCGTTTAATAAACTAGCCTAAACCTTTTGACTTCACCATGAATATCGAACCCAATTCCTCCTAAAAAGTAGGAAATTAAATGGCCTTTCTTTTAATTATGTGCGACCCCTTTAACCAATGACATTGGTCATTTATTGCTGAGCAGGTAAAACAAAATAAAAATCCCTTTTGCAGCTTCAGTTTCAAACAAATTTCTGTGGCTCAGAATTACTGTCAACTTTACGATTTCTTTGGCTCGTGTGGCAAAGAGACGGAAACAAATTAGGTAAAAATGTTGGTTAATCGCAATGCAATATTTAATAATACAACACTTAAAATTTTTATGTTGTGTAGTCTGGATACAAAACACAAGTTTAACTTGAAATTAATTATCTGGATTTTATATGGAAACGTTTTTTTGTTTTTTAAAGAAAATTGAAATGTATCCTCTAATAATAATAATATATCTGCAGATCTTTTAATGGAACTTCCACCTCAGATAAGCAGCATCCAATCCAGCAACAGTGACCAAATAACTTGTTGGGTTGTAAGAAAACAGTCGTCCAGTAAAATGATCTAGTAATCATCTTAAATTTATCAATTTAATGGACTCTGACAATGGTTTACCTTTAGTTTGTAGCGAAGTTCATACTCAAAGCAAAAATGATGAGATGCTGCGGTGATAGGGACTTTAGGTGCACAAAAGCTTGAGAATAGAGGTTTGGGATTCGAGTCTTCTATGAATCTATTTCTCATGGGGTTCGTGTTGTAAATTATAGTCTCCTGTGAAAGGGAGTATTTAATTTATGAGATGCGCTTATGGACTGTGGGCTTTCACTGGTTCCTAAACTGATTACAGGTCCACTGTCTTATTCTCTAAATATCAACAGCCCTGCCCATGAAATGGAAAATCCCCAGGCTCGCAGGTCTTTTTCAAAGTCCGGTTTTCGTCTTTCACTAAATTCATTTTTCTCCAGCTTTTTCCTTTCAAATATAAAATACTCTAAAGGTCAACGTTTTTAAGCCGGGTGTTTGCTTAGACTTGTTTCTCGCGCCGGCAGAAAGACATTGGGGGCAGATGCAGCAACACTGGGAGTGTTTTAATCGTAAATCTCCTGTTGCAATTTTAAACCCACTTCATCTCTTCTTTTGTCCGCTGCCCTTCTGATGACTACGCCGTAGGTAATCAGGTCTAGACGGAGGATGATGGGAGCGTGCGGGACATGTGGGATGTTTTCCTATGCCGCATGATAAAACTGTTTCTTCTGTGCGTCGTTGGTCTATTTTTCTAACAATTTGTTCTAGTCTAGACTATCTGTAGTACCTGTGCTGCCATGGGTATTTGCGTTCTTGAGGAGATGGAATAAAGCCTGCTGTGATTGTTGACAGTCTTGGCTTGTTGGCGCGTATATATTCTGTGCACTGTGGGACTGAATGTAAGGGAAGCTGAATGCTGTTTCATTCCCCTTCAGTCTGTATCCAATTTCTGCAGACCTTTCTACTTAAATTCAGAGTTTTTATACCATAAAGCGAGACATGAAAAAGATAAACCCCCTGTTTTCACGTCTGTTTCATGTTTTTCTTTTGCCCTTCTGATAAGTGATTCCACTTTAATTGCCTCCACTGTCCTACAACCCTTTAACTTCCTCCCTCAGCATCCCTGTCTTCACCTCCTGCCTCTTTTTCCAATTGACCCGTTTTAGTCGCCGATTGGACGAATGCACTCCCGGACACGTTCGGTGAATATTTGAAATAAAGAAGCTCCTTATCTCTACTAGCAGAGACGCTGTCATGCGCTCGCATGCAGATGAATAATATATCGCACAAGTAGCCCCATTCGACTGGTCTGCGAAGCTGACACGGGCCGTTGTGCGCTGATCGCAACACAGCTGCGTCTGTGTGCGCGCGCTGCCGAGTGAAGGGATGTAAAGTCTCCAGGGGCCACGGTGATGAATGGGAGTGTTGTCACTAGTCAGGTCCAGCTGCTTTAGTGCCATCTTCATGCTGCATGTTCTCCTATTATACCACGAGCTCTGCACGTTTGCTGCGTCTGCCAGAGAGAGAGAGAGAGAGAGAGGGAGCGTCGGTGGGTGGGTTTCTTAGTTCATGTGGCTGGTATGAAACGCTTCCTTTGTGAGAGGCTGGTAAGCCGTTCACGCGCGTGTTGGTGTGTGACAGCAAGGTGTTAATACGCCTGGCATCAGAGTGATGTTTTAAAGCTGCGTGTGAAAAAAGCGCAGACGTGCACGTGTGCGTACTTGTGGCTACACATCCATTACATCTAATAAAGCAGTCGAGCTGCCTTCATCTGCATGGGTAATTACGTGTGAACGTGTGCATCTTGGTCTCATCACTGGTAAAAGAGGGTTTTTTTTTGTTTTTTTTTCCCCATGCAAATGTGTAGATGCTCCAGTGTGTGAGGAGGAGTGGGCTCTGAGGAACTGCTGCTGAAGCAAAAAAACGGAATAATAAGACTGTGACATGCTCACATGAATGTGTCTCCTGTAGACTGGTTTCCATAAGATGTGTGTGATTTCAGAAAACCCACAGTTCAGCGTGGGGCTCGTCTCATTATCAGCTCTCTGTGTGGCGTATCACAACGTTTTGAGATGCTTTGTACTTCCTTCAGAGCTGTGTAGTTTTGCCAATTATCTTTACAAGTTGTAGAGGCTGATTTTTCTTGGTTGACATAGAAATGCAGCAATCAAGTTTTTCTGGCCTATTCCCAACATCTGGTTTTTGGGCACTTTTAATCTTTTAATGATAAAAACAATGATAATCATCTTTATTGTCATTGCAACATACATTCCAACAAAAACTGTTCTCTGCAGTTTACCCATCCCCTTGGGGAGCAGCGGGCCGCCACTGTGCGGCGCCCTGAAAGCATTCTGGGGCCAACGGTCTTGCTCAGGGACCCAAAGTGGCAGTCAGTGGGAGCTGAACTTATTTTTGTGATCAGTGTTGATCATTGTAAATTTATATATTTCCTCATTTGAAGTGGTTTGCCGCTTCGATACCAATAAATGATACATTTCTAAATAAAGACCAAAGCTGGCTGTAGTAAGCGAATAGGAAAGAATATTGAATTTCTGATTAAACATAGTTGAATGTGCTTTTATTTTGGAAAAACGGGTGTGGCTCTCTAATGCCGTTTGCTTTAAAGTGAGCACCATTTACATCCTTTGCCGTTTTTATCATGTTTCCGCTATTTTGATCGTTTATCTTTGGTGAGACACCCTTTGCGATCACCCTAATCTTTAGCTGCCTCCTTGCATTATTAGAATCTGATTCTAGTCAAGACTCTGGCTGTGCCTGTCCAAAATGTTAATATTACTTCCAGACAGAAGAATCCTATGTTTGTAAAAATAAAATGTTATTGTACACCTCCAGGGGGTGAATAATCTTGCACGTAAGTGACTGTGATTGGTCACAGTGCTGGCTTGTTTAGGTAAAGTTTCCTTAATCTGTCATTTCTTGGCGTTATGTGCTCTGTTTTAGTATGGCTAGCCTTTCGCTGTTCAAGTGACGGTTCAACAAAGCTACAGCCGCCAGCCTGCGTTGTTAAGACACCAGGACACACATGCACACTCACCTCCTTCCTCTTCTTCAGGGATCTAAATGGGAATCTGACTGGAGGTAAACATGTCATTGCTTAAAGCAGTCCAGCAAACAGTCAGTCTGACAGACCAGTTAATGGGGAGATGAAGGGATAGGGTTTAATAAGCAGCAGTGGAGAAAAGGCTGGGATGTATTCAAACAAGGCAACATTTACCATTCTGTAGAAAATGTCAGATTGTGTTTAAATTGGACTTGCTGTTCCTTTCAGCGTCCTTTGTCTTTAAAGTGTTCTTCAGTTACAGGCCCCTGGATGTGCCAAGAGTTAGTTTTTTTTTTTTTTTTTTTGCGCCCATATCATTGAGGGAGGCGCTGGCTTCACTTGAAACCCTTAACATCAGAGTGGGTTGTGGGATTGGGGCCAGAAGCACGACCGTCACTGAAAAAGAAAATCAGAGAGAAGGTTATTGGACTCGAGGAGCAGCTGCAGTTACAGAAATCAATGTCAGTGGCGTTTTCCTGACTGCTTTAATCTAAATTAAGCTGTTTCTGTGATAGGATTTGTATTGTTATAGTACAGCCTTCAGTAAATGACTCAGCTTTTTGAAGCTTTTCATTTTTTTTGTGCTCCTGCCATGGCTGCAAGTCTCCCGAGTGCAATCAAAACAAGGCTTTATCTGGCTTAATTCGTTTATTCCTTTCTTTCCGGCCTCCCCCCTCCCAGTAGATTTTTATCAACTTCAGTTGTTTGCTCGTGCCCCTCTGGTGTGTATGCTGGCTTTATGAATGAGCCCACTGAAGGCCACTCAGTCACCATGCTTTTCGAGGCTTTGCACACACAGCTCGCACATTTATTTTATCTCACAAATGGAGGGGGGGGGGGAACTTGTCACAATCTCGCACCTTATCCCATCCTTTCTTTCCTTCTTCTCTGCTCAAATCCCCATGGAGACGAGTGTAAGAGGCAAAGTGAGCTTCAGAGATTGAAAAAGAAAAGGAAGAGATAAAGACTAAAAAGAGAACTTCAAGTCCCCTGTTGTTTGAGTGGATAGTGTCAAAATAATCCCTGCTTAGCTTTACATGGCAGTCGCTTTTCTTGCCTTAGCCTGAGCTCATCAGTTGAGTTGGGATTGCCAAAAGGTGAGCGTGTGATTCGTTCATTTATTAGTCTGAGTGGAGGGACGTATTCACACATCTTGGATTAGCAGACTTAAGATTCATCACCTCTCCAGCTGCAGGATTGCTGTTTTCCAAGGTGGCTTTAGCTCTACAAAGGAGGATGATTTGCAGTAGAGATACACCGGTTGTTCACCAGATGACCGGAATGGGCCCGTTTTCAGCTTGACCAGTACCTATAACCCGGATAATAATGTCATAGGAAACTGTCACGATTTGGGTTTTGTCTTGGTTTATGTTATCAGATTTATTAGTTAAGTTTCTGCTTTTGGGGTCTTGTTTGGTTTTGATTTAGACATGTTGTTCTGTTTAGGTTACCTGTTTTCCACCTGTCACTTTATCAGCTCTGTTTGGTCTCCCCTCAGCAATCTGTCAGCTTTCTTGCCTTGATTAGATCCACCTGCTCACTTATAATTAGTCTTCACTCCTGTTCACCTGCTCACTCCCCTATATAGTCCTGCCACAAACCTCTGCAATCTGCCAGATCATTAACGAGCCCACGGTGAGTTTTGTTTCCAGTGTTCCTTTATTGATTGACCTGTTGATGCTAACCCGAGAGCCTTTTTGATTCTGAGCCAGCCTGTTCCCTGATCTGTTTTTCCTGCCCTGTCTGACTGATTTACCGGTTTACCGACCTGAGTCTGTCCCATGGTTATCCGAGCTTGCTTTGCCCTGTTTGTACCTCTGCCTATTTTGGACTGCCTTTTGTGTACCGGATTTTGGACTGCCATTTTGACCATTGAGCCTTGCCTGTCCCAGTTTTATTATTAAATACTGTTTTTTTGCCTTCACCTCACTTGTTTGGCTTGAATACTGGGTTTGCCTGATTCACGTTCGTAACAGAATGATCTGGCCCCCCTAAAACCTATCGCCAAACAAGCTTGTAGAGGTTTTTTTTTTTTCCTTCTCCGCTTAAATTTTTTGCTTTTTTTTTTTTTTTTTTTCCCCTCCACACGCTATGGCTTGGGAGGGTTCCAGATTGGCGTTCTGTCCCCCTGGTATCGGTCCCAGACGCCATCTCTCCAGCAGCCGCAGCAGCAGTAACCCGCTGCCTGCTCCGAGTTTACGATTGGGAGGGCTCTTTGTCACAAATTCAGATTCTGCTCAGAACAGAAGGGATCACTCACCCAGCGACAGCGCTGTCGGCTCTGCCCATGGGTTTTGTCCGGACCCGGCTTTGTTTGTGGAGGTCGAAGCGGAGGTGGTGCGGGATCTTCGCCCGGATCTTTTTCTCTCTCTCCCTCCAGAGGAGGAGATGCAGGGAACGCTGTGGGCTCCGCCGATCCCGGCTCTACCGACAGAATCAAACCTCCAGCAAGTCCTGCCGTCCCGCCGTCGGAGGAGGGGACGGAAACCTGTGGGTCGCTCCCTCACCCGTTCTGTTCGGCCGACAGGCGAGTCAGTACCGCGCCCGTCCGTTGCCACTTCCTGCCCAGTGGATCGGAGTCCGGTGCTCCCCAGAGCTGAGCAGCCCACAGCGCCTCCTGGTGGCGTCCGTGATGCTGAGGATCTGGCTCTGGAGGACCAGTTAAGAGCTTTTGCCCCTATTATTAAACACCTTAGGGAGGCTCTTTTCAGCCAGTATTCAGAGGAGCTGGAGGCTAAATTAAAGGAGGTCGAGGGGCACTATAGAGCGGCTCTCCAGGGTTTCTATAGTGGACTCAATCCTGTCCCCAAGGGTCCAGCCGACGCCTCGGCACCTGCACCTGTCCCAGAGGACCCGCCCCCTACCTCAGCTCCAGTGCCGACCTCCGGCAGCTATAAAGCAGCACTGTCTGCGCAGCCGGTCCAAGAAGCTGCAACCCCGGAGGGTCCGCAGCCGGCCCAAGACGCTGCAACCCAGGAGGGTCCGCAGCCGGCCCAAGACGCTGCAACCCCGGAGGGTCCGCAGCCGGCCCAAGACGCTGCAACCCCGGAGGGTCCACAGCCGGCCCAAGACGCTGCAACCCCGGAGGCTTCGCAGCCGGCCCAAGACGCTGCAACCCCGGAGGCTCCGCAGCCGGCCCAAGACGCTGCAACCCCGGAGGCTCCGCAGCCGGCCCAAGACGCTGCAACCCCGGAGGCTCCGCAGCCGGCCCAAGACGCTGCAACCCCGGAGGCTCCGCAGCCGGCCCAAGACGCTGCGACCCAGGAGGGTCCGCAGCCGGCCCGAGACGCTGCAACCCAGGTGGGTCCGCAGCCGGCCCGAGACGCTGCAACCCAGGTGGGTCCGCAGCCGGCCCGAGACGCTGCAACCCAGGAGGGTCCACAGCCGGCCCGAGACGCTGCAACCCAGGAGGGTCCGCAGTCGGCCCGCGACGTGGGAACCCAGGAGGGTCCGCCGCCAGTCTGCGACGTGGGAACCCAGGAGGGTCCGCCGCCAGTCTGCGACGTGGGAACCCAGGAGGGTCCGCCGCCAGTCTGCGACGTGGGAACCCAGGAGGGTCCGCCGCCAGTCTGCGACGTGGGAACCCAGGAGGGTCTACCACTGGTCCACGATGAGGGGGTTCAGACGAGCCCTTTTTCAGGCCGCAACTCGGGGGCTCATCGGAACACTGGGCGCCGTGGCCCTCGCCCAGACGACAAGCGGCGCCGTGGCCCTCGCCCAGACGACAAGCGGCGCCGTGGCCCTCGCCCAGACGACAAGCGGCGCCGTGGCCCTCGCCCAGACGACAAGCGGCGCCGTGGCCCTCGCCCAGACGACAAGCGGCGTCGCGGCCCTCATCCAAACGACAAGCTCCGTCGGGGGTCTCGCCGAGAAGACAAGCACCCAGAGCCCCATGGAGGCTTAGAGGTCCCTGGACCTTTTCTGAAGCTCTTACCCCCTCATCTTTGGCTTGACAGCCAATTTCCCAAGTGGCTGACCAAGCTCTCTTTGTCGGAGGTTCTGGAAGGGTTACTGCTGAGGTTCTGGGTGTTAAAGGGTCTGGGAGCATCTGAAGTCTGTAGCCCGGGGCCTCCTGAACCTGAAGTCTGTAGTCCGGGGCCTCCTGAACCTGAAGCCTGTAGCCCGGGGCCTCCTGAACCGGAAGCCTGTAGCAAGGCCCCGTCTGAACCTGAAGCCTGTAGCCAGGCCCCGTCTGAACCTGAAGCCTGTAGCCAGGCCCCGTCTGAACCTGAAGCCTGTAGCCAGGCCCCGTCTGAACCTGAAGCCTGTAGCCAGGCCCCGTCTGAACCTGAAGCCTGTAGCCAGGCCCCGTCTGAACCTGAAGCCTGTAGCCAGGGGCCGTCTGAACCTGAAGCCTGTAGCCAGGGGCCGTCTGAACCTGAAGCCAGTAGCCAGGGGCCGTCTGAACCTGAAGCCAGTAGCCAGGGGCCGTCTGAACCTGAAGCCTGTAGCCAGGCTCCTCCTGAACTCTGTAGCCAGGCTCCTCCTGAACTCTATAGCCAGGCTCCTCCTGAACTCTATAGCCAGGCTCCTCCTGAACTCTGTAGCCAGGCTCCTCCTGAACTCTGTAGCCAGGCTCCTCCTGAACTCTGTAGCCAGGCTCCTCCTGAACTCTGTAGCCAGGCTCCTCCTGAACTCTGTAGCCAGGCTCCTCCTGAACTCTGTAGCCAGGCTCCTCCTGAACTCTGTAGCCAGGCTCCTCCTGAACTCTGTAGCCAGGCTCCTCCTGAACTCTGTAGCCAGGCTCCTCCTGAACTCTGTAGCCAGGCTCCTCCTGAACTCGGTAGCCAGACGCCTCCTGAACTCGGTAGCCAGACGCCTCCTGAACTCTTTAGCCAGGCGTCTCTTCTAGCTCTTAGTCCGGCGCTGTCTCCAGCCTTTAGTCCGGCGCCAGGTTCTGTTCTCTCTCTCTCCAGGCGTCGGTTCCTGAGGGTCCTGTTCTGCCGACGGTCCCCGAGGTTGCTGCTCTGCCGCCGGTCTCCGAGAGACCTGCTCCGCCGCCGGCCTATGAGAGACCTGCTCCGCCGCCGGCCTATGAGAGACCTGCTCCGCCGCCGGCCTATGAGAGACCTGCTCCGCCGCCGGCCTATGAGAGACCTGCTCCGCCACCGGCCGCCGGACATCTTTGCTAACCGGGGCCGTCCTACAGGACACCCGCCGGATTACCTGTCTCACAGGGGTCGTCCGCCGGGACGTCCGCCGGAGAACCTGACACGCCTAGGACGTCCGCCGGAGAATCTGACACGCCTAGGACGTCCGCCGGAGAACCTGACACGCCTAGGACGTCCGCCGGAGAACCTGACACGCCGAGGACGTCCGCCGGAGAACCTGACACGCCGAGGACGTCCGCCGGAGAACCTGACACGCCGAGGACGTCCGCCGGAGAACCTGACACGCCGAGGACGTCCGCCGGAGAACCTGACACGCCGAGGACGTCCGCCGGAGAACCTGACACGCCGAGGACGTCCGCCGGAGAACCTGACACGCCGAGGACGTCCGCCGGAGAACCTGACACGCCGAGGACGTCCGCCGGAGAACCTGACACGCCGAGGACGTCCGCCGGAGAACCTGACACGCCGAGGACGTCCGCCGGAGAACCTGACACGCCGAGGACGTCCGCCGGAGAACCTGACACGCCGAGGACGTCCGCCGGAGAACCTGACACGCCGAGGACGTCCGCCGGAGAACCTGACACGCCGAGGACGTCCGCCGGAGAACCTGACACGCCGAGGACGTCCGCCGGAGAACCTGACACGCCGAGGCCGTCCTTCGGGACGTCCGCCGGAGAACCTGACACGCCGAGGACGTCCGCCGGAGAACCTGACACGCCGAGGCCGTCCTCCGGGACGCCCGCCTGAGAACCCGACTCGTCGAGGCCGTCCTCCTGGACGCCCGCCGGAGAACCCGACTCGTCGAGGCCGTCCTCCTGGACGCCCGCCGGAGAACCCGACTCGTCGAGGCCGTCCTTCTGGACGCCCGCCGGAGATCTTGACTTGTCAGGATCATCCTCCGGGATACCCGTCAGACTTTATTTATGTTATTTTAGTTCGCCCTGTCGGGTTGTTTTTGGTTTGGATTGTGTTTCTTTTTCCTGTTTCTGGCCCTCCATCCTGTACCTCCCTCCACCCACCCGGGCTAGTCTGTTTTGTTTCTGAGGCCGTCTGGAATCCGGCCTTGAGGAGGGGGTTCTGTCACGATTTGGGTTTTGTCTTGGTTTATGTTATCAGATTTATTAGTTAAGTTTCTGCTTTTGGGGTCTTGTTTGGTTTTGATTTAGACATGTTGTTCTGTTTAGGTTACCTGTTTTCCACCTGTCACTTTATCAGCTCTGTTTGGTCTCCCCTCAGCAATCTGTCAGCTTTCTTGCCTTGATTAGATCCACCTGCTCACTTATAATTAGTCTTCACTCCTGTTCACCTGCTCACTCCCCTATATAGTCCTGCCACAAACCTCTGCAATCTGCCAGATCATTAACGAGCCCACGGTGAGTTTTGTTTCCAGTGTTCCTTTATTGATTGACCTGTTGATGCTAACCCGAGAGCCTTTTTGATTCTGAGCCAGCCTGTTCCCTGATCTGTTTTTCCTGCCCTGTCTGACTGATTTACCGGTTTACCGACCTGAGTCTGTCCCATGGTTATCCGAGCTTGCTTTGCCCTGTTTGTACCTCTGCCTATTTTGGACTGCCTTTTGTGTACCGGATTTTGGACTGCCATTTTGACCATTGAGCCTTGCCTGTCCCAGTTTTATTATTAAATACTGTTTTTTTGCCTTCACCTCACTTGTTTGGCTTGAATACTGGGTTTGCCTGATTCACGTTCGTAACAGGAAACACAAGAGGAAACATCATTTATTTGGAAGTTAGTCTGCTTGATTACTTTGATCTTGTTTTTAAAGCCTTAACTAATATGTCAAGGTGAGTATTTTCAGTTAAAATTACTTTTTTACATCTATTATTTAGAATTGGGGCCAAATGTAATTAATGCCTTAATAGTAAGATATATTTCCTTACTAAGTTATTTCTCATGCTTGTAGTTAAAGGAAAAAGAAACTTGGCGTTTCATTACATTGCAACAAAGGTGCTCCTAGGTTTGTTCAGATATCCTGAGGATGTTTTGGGGTTTTGTAGTTTTTAAGCACAAAAAAACGTAAAGGTTATAAAAAGGAGAGCTGCAGTCATCATTGCAATATTGATGTGTAACAAAATCCCAACTGCAAATGACCGTTTGGTTGCGTTATTTAGCTATTTTATTCCAAGAGCCATGCATTCACACTCTGCATGCCAATAATGTATTTGGCCAAGTGGATAGGCTTTCCCTGCTGCTTATGTTCACACCTGATATAGATTTTAGCTGCCAAGATGCTAACGCTTCAGAGTGTCAGCAAATCTGTGATGGTGGACAAAAGACAAGAGAATCCCAATGTCACCCAGCCGTAGTTATTATCCAGTAAAACATGTAGTGAGAAGATGTTTGAAGTGTTTATCTTAACCAGATACTGGTTTAAAACGTAAGTAGAATAGAATAGCCTTTATTGTCACTGTACAGGATACAATGAAATTTGAGTGGCACTTGCCTTGGTGCAAATTACAACGAGCATAAAAGTAGGAAAAAAGTAGATTGTTCAGCAATGTCTAAGTTTCAAAGTTTTAAAATGTTACGGTGTTACGCCCACATTTGGCTGGAAAACCGGGGTAACATAATCAAAGAGTCTAATTGGTGGAATTATTTATTTAATTAATTAATTATTTACATGGTTTTCTTTTTATAACAAAAATAGAATGTCCAACACGTGGTTTCACCAGATGAACATAAATAAACGGGACTTAAATAAAACGGTTTCTAAGCTAAACAAACCCAACAAGAAACACAAACACGGAGAGGCACTCAGCCCAACACTTTCAGGTATACCAAACTATACCCAACCAATTATCTAAGTTGGGTCTTTTCAAATTGAACAAGCGGTAAACAAACAAGCAGACAAAATAGCAGAGGGTAGAGCAATCACAAGGTTCTCAACACAAGAGTGAAAAATACTCCACTTAAATCTCCTATTTTATTGGGAAGAAATACGATATAAAGATGATTTTTTTCTTTTTTAGCACTAAATGTGTCAGCGGTCTGAGCAGTGCAAACAGGAGTCTGTTGCAGATCCTGCAAACTCCTGGTCACCTTTATATTTCATTGCGACTCTTGCAATGTGTGAAGGAGCTAGCTGGTTGACCGGAGTACACTTGATGGTGTGTGAATGTTGAGGAGATCTGTTATATAAGATGGGAGTAGACCATTTCCCCCCTACTGATAAGTCTTTCTCTTCTGCTGTACAGCTTAACTTTAAATTAATTTTTTCATATTAATTAATCTTGTAAGTCTGGTGTCTTCTGTCTACTTGTTTTTGCGCACCCAAATGTCCCCATTGTGGGACTATTAAGGTATTTCTTTTCTATTTTGCTCTCGTCATTTATCACTTTAATGGTTAATAATACAGTTTCTACATCGATCCGGGAGCAAGATGAAGTAGGGATGTGTTAATCCTTTTTAGCGTGAACACAAAAGACGAGCAGCGCAGTTTCACCATTGATGGAGAGATGACTGATGCATACCTAAAGGCAGAGCATTACAGTAGTTATGATGTAATGAAAGTACAAACCACTTGTTTCCAGATCTTTAAGGTAGCTAGTCATAAAAAGCCCTGTGTTGAAAATTCATAATTAATTTTAGCCTCATGTATAGCAGTAAATATCCCTGTTAATATGGGTTGGATGTTCTTGTGTACATAAAGGTACTGAAGAGGACAATGCTGCTCAAGTGTCAGGGACAGATGTCCTGGGGTCTCTGGGCATCATTTCGTACTTATAAGGTAGCAGGTACACCATGGATGGTTGTAACCTAGCACATTGGAAACGTTGCACGTGGATTGCAGTGTGCTGTTTTTAGATAATTAGCTCAGATGTCCCAATATGAAAAGAGACCCTAAATTAGCCGCTCCTCTAAGAAGATGACCAGCTCTGACCTTTTTTTTTTTTTTTTTTTTTTTTACTCATCAAAGTGTTTGGGTCACAATAAGGGACATTTGAACTTTAAAATGCATTTTAGTTACAAGCATTTTATTTGCCTATGTGCCACTGCGCCATAAATGTTTAACTCCAGTTTTGAGTTAAACAGTTTTGAGTTTGACGTTTGGATTCTTAAGGAGAAAAAGCGATGTCAAAACAGAACGTGATGAAGTCCAGACTTTACAATTTCATTCTACACAAGGACTCGAGAGATAAAAAAATTGGAAGCTGGTTGGCCAGCGGCTTTTTATGAGGACCCTGGGATATGAGGTAGTGCAGAGCCAGCGTGCCAATAAGAGGGGAGAGACAGGATGGGTGGGGCACAGAGGAGGATAGTGAA
Source organism: Fundulus diaphanus (assembly GCA_037039145.1). NCBI lineage: Eukaryota > Metazoa > Chordata > Actinopteri > Cyprinodontiformes > Fundulidae > Fundulus > Fundulus diaphanus. The sequence goes on from CM073124.1 coordinate 24,013,606, forward strand.
AAGAAGTCTTGGCATTATCGCAAAGAGGAAACATTTTCTGAGGAGTGACTGTGTGTTCATGAGGTGGGAGGTAAGGCCTGATTCTTGGGTCAGAGCCAGGAGAACTGCTATAAAATCCAACCTGCTTCTTTTTCTGTTTTAACAGAGACTGGTCTGATACTAAACACAGCAGCAAGATGTTTTCTGGCTTTAAGGCATGGAAAGTTAACAGCAGACACTGGTCTGTACAGAAACTAATTTGAAGGTGAATAGTTAGGACTAAACTCATGCGGCTGGCTGAGATGTGGGGGAGGAGGATGTCAACAGGGGTCAAGATTGATTATTTCTGGCTTTGTCTGTGGTCTGCCGTTATATTTATCACATATCGCATCTTTCAGTTTCACACTTCCCCTTTGACTCTGCACCCTTTTGGACACCAATTTACGCCGAAATTTAAGTAAATATGCGCTTCACATTACCGCTCTTATCACTGCCGAATTGCAGCCACCATTTCTATCCCAGACAAAAGGGAATGGAGAAATAAGTTGTAGATCAGATAGGCACTGTTCAATTTCTTGTGGTTGATTTCCTATCCCATCAGTTTTCTAAAGTTGTAGCCTACAGATCCCAATTTAACCCGACTCCGATTTTAGTTGATTTGAATCTCTTTAACAATTGCAATATAAATAGCCATCCTGCCACCAGCTATTATTTGTTTATACTGGAAGCAGCGGTCACAACATGCCGCTGTGGAGGAGAACAGCGGAGTTGACTGTTTATCGTTTTATACCGGTAATTACCGAGGGTAGTCTGGCTAGTGTTACAATTCTAGAGGACGATGGTCCTTACTTGACGAAAATTTAAACAAGATGAGCATTTCCAAGTAAGTTCAGACAAATAAAGAACCAAAGGGATAAAGACATAGCACCTTTAATTCCATTTCCTGTTATTTACAGGAAGTCTCCCTCTCTCTTGTTGTGTAAATCATATACGGTTTCCTTTTAAATATCTTCCCCCATCTCTATGCATCCTCTGATTTCCAAACACCTCACTGCGACTGAAAATGCCTAACTTCAAGTCTTGTTCACTCACTAAAGCCTCTTCAGTACAGAAGAATGTGGTTAGTACGACCTTGCTTATGATTGTTTTGTATCTTTACACTTCATCAACACCTTTTATTCTTTAACGTGATGTTGCATGAATAAGCATGTGTATGTTGTGAAAACCTAAATGCATGGTGGTTGTGCAACATGCATGAAAACGCGATTTAAAGATGTTTTTTTTTTTTTGGTGCCACACCTTGGTTGAAGCGTCTGTATTTGAAGCTGAGTTTTACCATGAAAGGTTAACGATTTTGATTCACTTGGAGCCTGTCAGTGCAGTGCACTCAGCAAAGTGAGCCTTGGCACACAGAAGTTGCCCTTGGGCGTTAATACTCTGCCGTTTTACACTGATTTGCCTTGAGTGGCAACGTCGTGTGCTTTAGTGCAACACTTTAATCTGGTTGTTGACTGATTTAAAATGGGTGGCCAACAGAGCAACCTCTGAAGCTCCCAATCTTCCTTCACGTAGACTGCAGATGGGACATGTGTTCACACAAATGTTGCCGTAGTAGTTAAGACATTATGCAGTTTCATCTGCATTCTTAGGCATAAATATGGTACTACACAAAATACAAAGGCACCGGCTTTTTCTCACAACTGCAATCACAGCCGCTCTGTTATACCTACACCTGAGCATCTTTATTACTTTTTACAAAGGCAAAATAAATAATTTTCTACCCTGGGTGTGTTGAAGCATTTTCTACAGTTTAATCGTTGGCTTTTCTGTGCACTTTCATAATTTACCGACACAAAAGCAGAAGCAGAGCATGAAGCTCCCAGAAGAAGGAAAAAAAGGTGTAAAATGAAGAGTGTTAGAGAGAAGGGGAAGAAATGTTTGGTGTAGAGAGAGAACAAAAAAAAACACCTCTGCAACCATCTGCCTCTGTGCCAACAGTTGGTTACTACAGCAACGAGTAAAAAGTCATTATCTTTAATTGACACTGTGGCAGGTTCAGGTGTTTTCAATTGTATCTTGTGTCGTCCCCCCCCGAAACCCCCCTCCCCCATTCAGTGACTCACCCATCTTTGGCAGGAGACCTGCGCTTCATTCTGGACCTCCATGTTTTTCCCCTGTCTCATCCTTTCTCTCAGCTCACTGTGTACCTTTTTCTTCTTCTCCCACCCAGCTCCCTCACAGGACGATTTACGGTCTTCGAGTGTTTAATGCCGTCTTCTCCCTTAGTTACCCTGCTCCACGGGGCCCGCGGAGTAATGCCGCTGGGATTTTAGATCCGCAAAAGGTATTGAAACATCAGTTGGATAGGCGTTGGGTGTAGTAAAAGTGATGTGGAAGATTGGCCACCGCTGCTTTTACATGAGCTGTAGATGCATTTGTGGGGAACGTGTGGGGTACAGGAGTATAGAAAGTGTCCGTCTATACTTTTTTATGAGGTTTGCAGCGACGCATAAGTACAGACAAGAGATTATAGCGTTGGCTTGTCTGTGTACCATTAACTAACCGCAACCACTAAGCACTTACCAGAAACTCCTTGTGTTAACTTCCTCCCTTCTCCCACAACACTAAAGCTGGATTCAGAATGTCTACTCGTTGACTTTTTATAGTATAGTGGGTCAGCCAATCATGTAGTAGTATGAACTAAAGTAAAATTCAAAGTGTAATATTTCATCCACTATAAGATGCTCTAGAAATTCATTATGGGCTATGGTAAAAACTGTGTAAAGAAGTTGTACACTGCTTTGGTCAAATTTGACCATAAGAGGATTTTACCTGAATTGTTGTAGCATCCTAATTAAATTCTAACTCCATTTTATATGATTTTCTGTGTTGGAAGTGAAATTCTCCGAATTCTCAGTTCTAATAAAGACTTTGAAAGATGGAGTTTCTAAAGCCAACCTGAGATCAATGTCCAATATGGCTGCTGCATGTGTAAGATGTGGTCAAGGTTGCAAATTCAAATGTGCATTTCCACGCACTCTGAGGTCGGTTGTATTGTTATTGATATTTAGATTTAATAAAAATGGCGAAGAACTCCACAAATCGCTTCCTTAATTTGAGTAAAAGGATTGTATATGGTATCAAAAAATAGTACTGAAACTGCATTTAAATTACTTGTTTGGTCAAAAAAGTAATCTTTTAAAAGACACAATGTAAATTTTACAGTAAAACCAAACAACTTGTGTACTTGTGAACTATTTGTACTTTTACTCTAAAAAGACATTTTAGTATATTTAATCACTTTTTTTGGTGTATTTTGTTTAGCAATGCATTGATCAGTAACTAGTCATCAAAAATAGCCTTGTGTTTATTTTTTTAATGGTCTGTAAATGCATCAACAAACAGAAGGTTCTTGGGTGTGCTTTGTTTTGAGTAAAAATGAATAAAATGTTAGGTATGTGTGCTTGCAGCACATTGTTTCTTTTGGGGAACAATGTTTGATATTATTTTCATTTGTTGATTTCTACCAAGGTTTAAACTAGGTGCACAACATATCGAAATGCAGTTGTTATGGCAATGTCGATGTGTGCAACTGCTTTTATGCAATATAATATGACATATTGGTAGGCTATTATATTTAAAGTGAAATACGTTCTTGCTCTGCATGAAAATAATGTATTTGTCAGCTGGATTGACTGCCTCTGATGCCCACCGTACACAGAAATGTAGTGGTCAAGATGGTAAAGAGTTAAGAGAGTAGTTTGGATACTATCATGACAGAAAGAGAAGAGCAAAGACAAAATGCAACAATCGTAAGTGATATTTTCATCGCCTCATCAACAATATGATAAACAACATCACAATTTCATGCTTTGCTATTATTATGCAGTGAGACTTCAAAGAATATATGAAGTCAGTATCTGTGCATCTTTAGTAAGATGTGTTTCATACTTTGAAGGTCATGGTATAGTTCCCCTATGTGAGAGGATATAGTCCAATTAGGAAGTTTTAATTGCTTGAAGATGTGATGACGACTGATCGTAATTATAGTGTGTTTTCAACAAAAAGCAGCACAATCTGGTTTGCTGGTGTTGGATTATGTAATACATATCAGCATCCTGACCACATAACCCCAGAGTAACACAGAAATGTGTTAACCCTGGTTAGAGCTGCGCCATATACTTCATCTGATCACGGTCGTCGTTGTAATGACTGCATCATTTGGTAGGCTAATATATCACAGGTGGTACCATACATTTACACTCTGCTAATGTTATATTTCATCAGTTGAATGCACTTTAACTTTCCGTGAGGCCACCACCTGATATAGATAGCTACCAAACTCACAAGTGTTAAATTCAACAACAGCATTTAGTTCTATCTATACTGTAGGAAACTTTATGTAGCGAGTGAACATTTTTTAACACATCTTAACCAATAATTTTCTCTTCTTTCCTCTGTGCTTAAATGTCATCTCACTCTCTTGTAATATTTTAGTGCCTCAATTATGACTTCATTCACTCATGAAAGCTTCTTGAAGTATAGCCACTTTAAGGCAACCTCATTTTGTGTCTCGTCTTTCTGCTTGTTTTCTTTTTCTTTTTTTAGGTTGGAGACACCCAGGTTCTTTAAAGGTTGCATTAACTGGTGGAAAATAAGTTATTTTCTCAAAACGAAAAACACAATTTAGCTGAGGCGTCGATGCGAGCTCTAACAAAACAGTTTTGGTTTTCCAATCCATTGTTTAGTATCTCCTTTTCTTTTTCACAATGAGCAATTTGTCGCCATCAATAGCTCAATCAGTTTGTAAGCACAAAAGGGGTCCTAGTCGATGGGGGAAAAAATAATTACACATACAAAGCCAGCGTTGGGATGTACTTTCTCCAGTTGTTTGAGGCAGAGTTGGGCCTTTAATTACAGAAAGCCTGTCAGAAGCAGCTTGCAGTGCAGTGTCCAGGCGTACCTTCTTATTACTGCTGGCTGCTTTATTAGCCTTTCACTGAGTCGAGATGGACAGGCAGGACTGACTGGAGATGCAATTGGAAGTGGCGCTTATTGACTAGTTTCTTGTTTTGCTACTGGCAGGGCGCGATGATGCTACTAAAGATGCTCCCAACAAGGCCTGGCCATTAGCACCTCAGCTCCACACATGAGAACATGACGAGAACAGACCACGCACTGCGAGGCATGAACAGTCCCTTGGTGATCTGCCGTCTCTTCTGGCATCTATGCCATTTTATTAACTCATTTGGTTTACCACAGTCAACACTAAGAATGTTCTGGAAACCTCTTTAACTGCGTTTTCCTCTTCCCTATCAGCTCATGCCCGTGCGTTTTTGTCATTTTCAGTTTTAATTGGTCTCAGGATTCACCGGTGCATGAACATTTCTCTCGGTAGAGACGAGATTAAACCAGCCTATTTAAACTTTCACAATTTAAGCAGCGAGCAGTTGAGTAAGAGGGCATGTGTACATTGCGAGATTGTGAATGTGCCATATCTATCTTGGAACATATGGTGTAGGTGTTAGGTGCTACTTTGTGTGTGTGTGTGTGTGGACCCCATCTGTCTCTTAGTAACGGTTTGGGTGATCTCTGGTTGATGTAAGATCTCCCTGCAGGCATCTTAGCACATAATTACATACAAACGCTGCAGGTCATTATTCCTGATGGGAATAGTTTTGCAGCACTATCCTTATACAATTAATTTTAATCAGGAGGAGCGTTACTGAGGTTTTTCTTAACATTACTTTTCTCTTAATATATGGCAGATGCTGAGTTACAGATCCTTAATGGTTATGTAGATGGCACTAAACAGACTGTATTTCTGGCATTAAAGCTAATGATGCTTAATCAAGAATTTATTCACACAGGTGTTTTTTTATTATAATTTTTTTATATATACAAAAACAGTAGTGCTGCTGAGTATTACAGCATTCAAGAAGCACCGTTATAATATAGTTAAATGCTGGATTATAGTTAAATGCTGGATAGGTGTGAGGACGTCCTCACACCTATGTTAAAATGTCAGGTTTTGTGTGTAAATAATTGGACCATGATAAACATTTTAAAACATTTTCCTTCTTTAATACATATATAAACTAAAACAAACTCAAATATGTATAGCAGAAATTAAAAAAACAAACAAAAACCTCTTTATTGGCGTTGCATAAGCGTGCACACCCGTACGATTATGATTTTAGGCACCTTTTGTTACCGTTTCAACATTTAAATGGCCAAAACCCAAAGCTTTTGGTCTTGCAGGATTTTCTGATTGGCAGATTTTACTTTCGATGTCGAGAACAAGTGACCGAAAAGTCACCCATCAAACCAAAACTCCAGACACTTTCCTGAGGAACATGTTAAAGCACAGCCATCACCATTTTTCAGTCTGGCTGTTGATTTAGTCTTCTTGAGTACATAGCTAACATCAATTGTATTGAACACGATGAACCTCAAAGAAACTTTAGGTGTCCTTCGAGGAATAATGTAACATTTGCCCAGTCGCAACCTCCAGTTGAGGCCAGATTTTGCAAAGAGGCTGCAGGAATGTGAGAACAATTTTCTGCATTCTAAAGTAAAAAGAAATATAGTTGTAGACAGAAGCCTATTGTTAGAAAATAAATGATGCATAATGGGTTTGTTAAAATATTCTAAAAGCTTGTGTTTTTAGATTATGTTTCTAAATTATACATTTGGCACAAAAACATCACCAAACAAACACCATACCCACAGTGAAACCCGCTGGCGGTAGTTTCATAAGGGGTTGCTATACTTCAGACAGAACTGAGGTTTTCTTTTGAGGTGGTGAAGTTAAGAAAAGGTTCAGATACCATCCAGATTCCACCCTAAACCTTTAGGTGTCTCCTAGGAAGCTGAAGATGGATTTTATTCTTCAGCATCTCAGAAAGTCCAAGGATACCTCAAAAGAAAGACTTTAGCAGAAGAAAATTAGAAGTCCAGATCAAAATCTGACAGAATATCTCTGAGGTCACGTCACACAGAGAGAGTTGTGGACAAGAAATGTCCTGTCAGACTAATTTAGATAACGTTTGCTATGCAGTTTGGTCAAATGTGACCAGTATGTTGACATCACATGTTGATGGCCTTCATCCATAGAAACTGAATGTTGTTTGAAGAGAAAGTGAAAGTCTAAACTTAAGTTACATCATTGAAAAATTAGTTGAACTGTACAGGATGAGCTCCACTTTGAAGATGTAAAATCATTTTTCATTCAGCGTATTTTTACATCACAAAAAATAGTTTTTGAAATTTCAATCTAAAAAAAAAAAAAAAAACTGAAAAAGAAATAAACCTAACCTTACATTTAGGCTTTTTCATAACATCTGATTGTGAGCTGATTTTGCGTGACTTGGCACCAACCATTTTCTCCACTTCATTATCTTTTTTCCTAGCAGGAAGCCAAAGATTTGCACCAACTATATGGGACACATTTTTAGCACAAGATGGAGCAACGGAAGCCGCGTGGCTGTGCTAGAGTCGCTATTTCAATCAAGGCCCTGTCGTGGCTTTCATCTGGCAGCCAGTTTATCTTCGCAGCAGCAGATAAAGTGATAAAAATTAAACTCTGGCAGCAGAAGAATTGGTTCTAAGTGCGCACAGCTCTCCTGTCTTCTTCACCATCTGGAAAACACAGTCAGCATGTCTATTAGGCATTTACTACAGCTAAGGATGAGCGCTTTGATGGAAATGGGTTAATAATGACAATTTAATTGAAAGTAATGGTAGGGTATGAACTGCTGTTCCAATTTGACTTTAGATGGCTTCTGCGAGGAAGGGGGAAAATTTTAGTTTTAGATACGTGTGATTTGTTGAGTTCAAATTTCAAGAAATATATTTTTACTGTATATATTCAATATTTACATAAAGACTGAGTATACAACAGATTTTCAGTGAAAATATCTTGTTGCGTTATTGTTATAGATTTTGAATCTTTTTTTATTGTTTACATTGCTAGATCATGGTGTAAACAATTTGAAGGCATCTTCAAGAAAATAAAAATTGCACCATCTTTGGGTCTTTCAACAAGATGACACAAATTGAAAACATATGGCCAAATCAGCCAAGACAAGGTTTGCCAGGCACAAAATTGGCAAATAAATACCTATAGAAAATCTATGGGCTGAGCTGAAGAGAAGAGAGGACCCAGGACATTATACAGTCTCACTAGTGCAAAGTCCTGGGTTCTTTCTTCTGGAATGATCAATGATGCCCCTCTCTGTTTGATCCAATCTTGTGAAATGGCAGCAATCCTCAGACAGGACGCTGGGTGTAAATGATTAAGTATATATAATTTTAAGGGCCATTACCATTTACCATGTAAAACAGTGAGCCAAGGTGTGGCTAGAAAATGTCCCCAACACCATTATACCACCACCAGACTCAACCACTTATAGAAAGCTAAATGGATCCATGCATCCATTTTGTTTATACCAATTTCTGACACTGTCATCTACATTTCGTAGCTAAAATAGTTACTCATCAGATTACGCAGCATTTCTCCGCTCTGTTATTGTCCAATTTTTGTGAGTCTGTGTGAACCGTAGCCTCAGATTCTTGTTATTCGCTGACATTAGAGGCACCTGTAGTGGTCTTCAGATGCTGTAACCCATCTTCCTCACTGTTAAACGTATTGTGCTCTCAGCAATAGGGTTCTGTATACATGGATGGAATGAGTGGCTATTTGATTTACCGTTGCCTTTCTTCCATCTTGAACTAGTCGGCCCGTTCTCCTCTGACCCTAGCAAGGCATTTGTATCTCTGTAGGAGATACAAATGTGCACCTGTTATTAAATGGCGCATATAGGTTAGCGCCAGAACAGCACTGAGTGGTGTACGGCTGAAATGAGCCACATGCTTACACACACCACTGCTGTCAAACCAGTTCAGCAAGCAATCAAAACTGGAGCGAGAGAGTGTTGGTATATTTCCAGCCAAGCTGAGACACTCACCTGCCAACCTCCCTCTGAAGAATTACATCATGTGAAACCACAAACGTGCTAAATATGCAGTATTTGTCTGTGTACATTACTCGAGCTTGTCCCCTGTGCACCTTTGATACAATCCGATGAGGGTGTTTGGCATATTTGCGTGTACCCTGTGTGTCATGTAACCGCTTGTTTGTGCTGTTGTATTGGATTTGGCTGGGGGGACAGGAAAGCTATACCGGATGGCTGGATGTGTGTATACAGTTGTGCTGATGTAGACAAGCCTTCCAGCAGAGATCAGATGTATGCAAATATCACCAGCAGACTGTCTGCTGCTCTGACAGCAGCCTTGCTGCAAGGTTGGTTATTAACGCAGCAGGAGGAGACAGAGGAGCAACATAAAGACGAAGCACGGCAGAGACATGGATGGACAAAGATGGAAGGAAATGACGGCTGCATCACCCAAAAGGCCGATGGCATTGAAAAGGATGAGGAGAGAGGCAGCTCATGCCTGGCAGAGAGAATTAAGAAGTAGGGAGAGAGAAGGTCCACAGATGAGCTTTTGTGCCAGAGGAAAGCGCAGGCTTGTCTCTTTCTGAATGTGTGTGCAAAGCAACAGTTGTTGCTGTTTATCTTACATAGACTGTTGAACAGAGAATCCTGGAGCAGTTGTTTCCATGTGTATATTGGATGTACACAGTTGGTGAAGGGTTGAAATCCCACTTCTTTCGGTTGGGTTTTTGTAATCTCTAAATTGCATAAGCATCTAGCCTTTTATTAGAATAACTTATTTAAGCAACAGCTTCATCTACAAAGTAAAATGTTGTAGAAACCAAGGAATTCCATCAAAAACACCCAATGATAAGCCGGCGGGCAAAACAGAGTACACTGTTACACTTTAGTAATTGTTTCCAGTTGTCAACAGTAGTGTGCTTCTGTCGCAGTTTGCCAAGATGCTTGTTGATGTTTCACTTGATTCACTGTCAAATTGGGCAGAATTGGCCTTTTCAGAAGAAAATCCCACAGCATGAGTGTTCACCTCAGCATGTGTTCGTACCCACTGGCAAAGTGGACTTACTGAGCAGTAGTTTGGATTTATATCTGTCATGTTTTTAGTTTTTATTATATGTAACTGCTATCAGAATGGTGTTCTTGTGCAGCTTAAGAGGGTGAACCAAAGTGACACCCATGTTTCCCTTGTTCAGCTCTCCAAAAGTTGTCCCATTGTCTGGGGGTTGCTTATCATCTTACTTAGCTCTTTTCTGAGTTTTGACTTGATGAGAATTTTTTTCTGCACTGTTTTTCTGATGTCTTGCTCTTTCACTGTCAGTATATTTTTCTCACTGACCTTTGTTGAAATGTTTTCCCTCATTCTCTCTCATTCTCTAGTCATATACTTCTCCTGTTGGTTGGGGATGCTGACCATTTGAATCTGCAGTCCCTGTCAAAGGAAGCTGGACTTGTAGCTGACAGCTTGGTGCAATGCTGCATCACACGGGCTGACTTAAAGCTATAGTGGATATTAAACGTTTACATTCCCCTCTTAAAATGCTTACTACAGCTGTTCCAGTTTGCTTTTCCTAACATTTATTTGGTTGCAACTCACAGTAAAAGCCATTGTCTGCAGAGAGATAGAAAAGCATCAGAAGGGTCTCATTGTCAAAAGGTTATCGATCAGGAGAACGGCAACTTCAGAGACCTCAGATATACCAATAGTTGTGAAATGGAGAGATTATGATACAACAGCAGGTAAGATGTGAACATCCCTCGAAAGTTGATGAAAGAAACCAAGAGGCCTACAGCAACACTTAAAAAGCTCCAGTGATTTCTGGCAAGTGCTGGCTGTGTTCTACATTTCACAATAATTTACTGTCGTTGCCATATCCCAGACATATGAAGAATATATCTGGGCTGTGGTGTAGGATGGTTAGACAGGAACCTTTTCCTATAAAGAAAACCACTCAAGTCCTGCTAAGCCTGGAAAAAAACACATATGTGGTGTCCTAAAGCCATACGTCATGGTCTGATGAAACCAGAGTGGAGGATTTTGGCCATCATTTTAAAAGGTACAAAATCAACTGAACGTGTCAAAATGTTTTTAGAAAAACAGAGTCTCTGATTTAAGCCTGTTGGCTGTTGCGATGACCCGGATAACTGAGAATTTTCACAGGCAACTGAACATTGCCAAAAGAACACTATAACCACAATGAAGCATGGGGGTGGCGGCATCATGCTTTAGAGCTGCTATTCTTCAGTCGGAAATGAAGCCTAAATTAGGTGTGTAGGGTATTATGAACATAAAACCCTCAGACTTCTGCTAGAAAAACGTAAGATGAGGACGAATTTTCATGTTAAACAGTGACCTAAAAGATACAACAAAAATCCATCAACGTACTACTTCACCAAAATAAGTGTAGAAAGGTGAGAGTCCAGACCTCAATAGGTTGCTTGAAAATTGAACATTTAAAAAATGTTTTTTTCTTGGACTCATATTTTAATTTTATTTTTTTACTTCAGATATATTTGGCTTTTTAACAGGGGCATGTCGACTTCTTGAATCCGATGCTCATAAGCTAAAAAAATAAATGTGTGAAAGGGGTGCAAAAGGCCATCTAAATTTGGGATTCTTTATTTCTACGCGGTGTTTCTGCTTACATGAGTAGTGATGCAGATTTGAGCCACAAATCAGCAGCTATAGCATTTTTTTGTGTGTGACTGTTTCCTGTTGCGTTGTCACAATGTCATCGGCTCATGGTAATGCATCAACAGCTGTCCTTGTGACTCTCCAAATGGAAAGAGGCAAACAGCTGCAACTAATCCACAGCCTGTCTATAATCCCAGACACAAGTGACCAGCTCTCATGGAAATGGGATGCTTGGTTAATTGCAGATTGCTCTTTTTATTGCTGTTTTTTAGTTAATTTATGACCTTTAATTTTAACATTGTGTTTAGGCAAGGGCCGGTATACGCTTTCTTCAATATGATGAGCTTGACTAAGATGTGCACGGTGCCAGTGTATTTTATTTACACAAAAATGTAAAAAAAAAAAAAAAAAAAATAGAACAAAAAATAAGCAAAAAACATGTTTGCCTATTTTTTAGAGAACCAACAATTATTCTTACTGCTTCTATCAGAAGTTATGATAACAGAGCTTTAGTTATTTCCATTATAATAAACATACTTAAACGAATACTAAAAGTTACATTTAGTAGTGGTATTTAAGTGCTTTTTGTGGAAAATATTGTACTTTTTGCCTCTGTGCTCGTTATGGAGTAACAGAAGCCATAACATCTGGCAAATTATTCAGCCTATCTATTCAGGTTGTGGGAACAGCCATGTTTCAAGGAAAAAAATGTAGCAGGCCTCATTATGCAGCAACAAGTGGGGGAAGGGGAAGAGCTGTACTGCTTTATGCTTCATGCGGCTGGAAAACAAATTTGCAGCCCTTTCTCTGTCTTATTATGAAAAGAACTGCAAGAATTTTTGAAAACCACTATCCCTTTTAAAACCCCGGGATACCTTTGATATCGGTAAAAGGTCCATGCTTAATCTTGACTCCATTTGAATTTGGCTTTGCTGGAGCTCTGTGGTTACATTTCGGTGTAAAAATCTCCGTTTGATATGCTTGTGTGGCTTGGTTGGTTCATTTTGTTTGCCCGACCGCATGTGAAACGCATTAGCAGCCGTTTGATTGTAGTGTTTATTTTTCTTACTCGGATGGGTTTTTACAAGAAATGGAAAGAGTGAGGAAATTTGTATTTCCTTTTTGAGTGAGCGTAGTATAGATGTGGAGAAGATAAATGACGAAAGACTACAAGCCTTCACAGAGCACCGCAAGGGATTTGTGTGTTACATACTACATGTTTCCGCTCTTGTGTAAAAGTTCAGGTTGTATTTTCCATCCCCTTTTTTTATTTCTGTGTTCATCTGCACGTCCAGTGGGAGATCACAGCCTGAGCAGGAAGTGGCATCAGTGTAAAATGTGCCCCCCGCCCAACCAGAGCCCCAATGCCTTGCGCAGGACCCTTGTGTCTTACTAATGGACTGCGGGTCTCCAGAGAGAAGGGGAAAAGGGGCAGGGGGTGGTGCAAATAGAGATGAGTAAGAATGGTGGTGGGGGGGCAGAAAGCTTAGCACAGAGGGATGGAAATCTATACGACGAGGATAATGTTTGTAAAGTAATAAGGGGGAGGAGAATGGAATTGGGGGCTTAGCAATCATTTTTGAACAGAAACAAAGAGGGCATGTCACGCTTGTCTCCCAGAATCAAGAGAGATTTTCTTTGTGCATCACTATCATTAGGAGTCTGGAATCACGACTGCACTGTGACCTTTGCAGCATTTCTTTTTCTATAAAGATTTGTTCCATCAAAGTAAGATGCATTTCTGACATAAATGCTGCACAAAAACACTGTTTGCACATGTTGTACTGGCACAGTACTAGAGATGCTCTGAACCAGGATTTTTAGGTTACAACCCAATGTGATACTTGAATTTAAAGTCACCAGGCAGTGGACAGTTTGACAGTTTACCTACTTCTGGTAAATGCATATAATATCGTCCTTTATCATGACATTTATTATTTTTATTTTGATGCGTAGACCTAAAAACATAGGAAAAACACCTGCTCAATGTAGTGCACTAAATAGTATGTCGCTCACAGCTTTTATTTATATATTTATTTAACCTTTATTTACCAAGGCAGGATATATTAAGAACAATTTCCTATTTACAGCTTGCAAATGGAAGGGGCTCTTTGATGCAAGGGGAAAATGGGTTAACAAGAAGACAGCATTTTAATAAGAACAAGCCAAACAGTTTAAACACTAGATAATCTTACCAAGGACATTAAGAATGCCATGGCTAAACCATACATATAATTCCACATATAAATTTGTTATAATAATAATATTTTAACCTAGGAGATAAGAGTCCAGTTTAAGTCTATAGATGACTCTGCCACCTGTAGTTTTTAGACTGCATTACATGACAAGACTGATGGGTGGCGCTCTGCCATCATTTTGCACCAGGACTGTCCGTGTTTTTCATGACCAGAAATATTTCCAAGAAGTGAATTTCTTTCACTGTCCGGCGAGGTAGAAGTATCGTAGCCAACATTCACAGTCTGTCCTGCAGTAAGTGGCAACAGGAGGGGGAGGGGCAAGCTTTGTGCTACTCCATGCTTCTGTTGCCCACTCCTTGCTTTATTGGTCCCCAAAGCTGCTACATTAATAGCCACAGAATCGCTTGGTAATGTTGAACTTCAAGATTGTTTCTTCTATGATTGGTCAGTCAGTGTTCATGAGCAGAGCTGACAAAACAGCATAAGAAAATGAGTGTACTTTTCCAGAGAAACTAAGTTAAAAAAAAAAAAACCGACCTATTGTGACAATTTACAACAGTTTTTAACAACTTGTATTAGCGATTAGCACAGTTTGCACACCAAGCAGTTCCAACAGTACAACCGGCCTTTTGCATATTTTCGACATTGTAACCTATTCCTAGCTTGTATCAAAGTCTACCAAGAAGATCCTCACATTTCCAGGTCATTGATGTTCTGATAGGAACAGGTTTAAAAGTACAAAAGTACAAAAGGATTTTAAGTCGGTAACATTCTGTAATGCAGTCTAATTCTGTACCATATTTACACACTGAATTGTGTTAAAGTTACTAAAACAAATACAAGTTTCTTAATCACCGTTATACTCTAGGCTTTGTTTTCCTTTGATGTTGAATCTAGCATTCAGTCAGCTGTCAGGACAACACAATACAAGCTGAAAGTCAAGCCTGCCCCTGACTGTCAATACTTTCAGCCAACTGTGCAATGCAGCATTGCTAACTCCTGGAACTCAGTTATGAAAGGGATGCAGCTACCCCACGAGGGCTGCATGTTCTCTCCTCATGGGCAGTGAAAACAGCCTCTTTTCCTGCTGCCCTTTGTAACACGTGTAATGATGAACTTCACGCCCTGCCGGTCAAGCGTTAGCTCCGGGCTGCACTCAAACACCCCACAGATGCATTCTGTCTTCCTTGGCCACTCTTATCCTTGAGAAAGCCAATGACCTAGAAAGGGGCTTCAATGATAGGCCCTGGCTGTGTTTTTTTTTTTACCAGTTTGAAACAGACTGTTTTGTAAAAACATCTTGCTAGGAGAAGGACTGTTCTAAAACTAAAATCAAGCAGAGCGTTTGGGTTGTAACGACGTTTACGATTGAGTAGAGGCTGACCGATGCGACCTCAGCGAGAGCTTCGGCACACCCTGCCCATCTTCCCTCAGGGAGTTCCAGTGCGCAACTCGCATGACCCAGACCACCGACCTCTCTCCCCTTCCTCCACATCCATTCTTCTCCGTAACCCCCATCCTCTCGATGTTTGCCCTGACTTCCCACCCTCTGTTGACTTTACCAAAGCCTTCCTCTCCTTCCTGCAGTTCTTCCTCTCTCTTTCTGCTTTTGTGCTTCCCGA
This sequence comes from Fundulus diaphanus, assembly GCA_037039145.1. Lineage (NCBI taxonomy): Eukaryota > Metazoa > Chordata > Actinopteri > Cyprinodontiformes > Fundulidae > Fundulus > Fundulus diaphanus. Next base: position 24,028,994 of record CM073124.1, read on the forward strand.
CATGTTTCATGGTCAGAGGCAGACTGGAAGCCCTAATCTGTCCCTGCCTCATCTCTTCTACACCCCAAGGCCTGGTGACACTGGTATGTGGCTGCACATGCGTGCCAGACACCAGACTTCAGAGCGAACTGTGAGAGAGTTTGCCTGGATATGGCAGGACTGCTGCATTAACAGTACATTCTGTCATTTCTATGAGGAAGAGAGTGTTTTTCCCAAACAAATTAATCCATGCAACGCTGCACTCAGACTCCCAGTGACCATTCTGTTGAATAAAGCCATCTAATACGGTTGTTGTGCCCTATATGTTCTCTCATTCTATCCATTTAGCTTCGCTGTTGCACTTAATGAGGCGTTTTACATCCTTCTATTATTTGCCGCTGAGGTTTTCTAAACCATTGAGTCCTCACATCACTTCTGATTGAATTCTGTCCTGAAGGCTGCCTGTTGGTAACTCTTCTTGGTGCACACACTGAACAAAATATATATAGTTAAGTTAGAGAAGCAGATGTTGGTTAGAGTGTTTATGTTTAATAAGGAACATCTCAGAGCAAATAACAAACTCTGTCATTCATACATTACCCTGCCCACTGGTATTATAATATAGTAAATTAGTTAGATGGTAAACAATAGCAAAGTCCTTCCATGTATAATGTGACGCATATTTTGTACAATTAATGAGAAAATCTAAATGATGTGAAATAAAAGTTCAACTGTCCCTGCAAACCCAAATCCATTTTATTTATAGCACGCATTAAAAAAAAACAATTTGTTTAACCAAAGGGCTGTGCAGTACGAAAACAGGTCAAGCCAAGACACAAATAATAACGCAATGTACCAAAAAGACAATAAAAGTAGAATAATATGTACTCCAAAGACATGACTAAAATAAAAGAGAAATGACAACAAACCAACTCATGCTGTTTAAAAGACAAAAACAGCAAGAGAAAAGGCCTGTCTAATGACAACTTGTTCCTTCATTTTGGAGCCATAACTGAAAAGACCCCATCTCCTCTGAGCTTTAGCGTGGTCTTTGGTACTAGTAACAGGATTTTCAAGGATTTTCCAAACACATACAAATCAGCATCCTTTAGCTAAAGCCATAGTTTGCAGACGAGCTGCAAAGGATTGAAATGGTCTCATTGTTTAAAGTTATCAGTCAAGAGATGGTCCAAAACTATTCACAGCAGTCTGTAATACATATGGGATGACTCTGACATCACAAGATGCGTGTATTTTGTCTAGGAGAATTTAAGAAATTTGGATGATTCCAACTCTGCTACCACCGTCTTTTTTACCCACAATTAAACATAGCGCTGTCTACGCTATATTCTGGGCTTTCCTTCAAAGGAAGCAGAGTTTTTTTGTTCAAGGTGGTTGAAGTAGTTTAAAGTTAGATTTTGTTTTGGACAAAAACCCAAAGCTACAGATGAAGACAGATTTTTAATTTCCAAGCAGTCAAAGCAAACACCCTAAGGCCACCTAAGGCCAGAGTCAAAGTATTGAAATGATCCCGAACTGAATCCGACGGAAAACCTGTGGTGGTCACCTGAAGAAGGCTGTGGAATAGAGATGTCCTAGATCTAGAGAACTTTGCTTGGTAGAGTTGGCAAATATTGACCAGTTAACATGTGGCATACGTATTGGCTCTCACTGAAGAATGTTTTTTTGCTTATAAATACATTTGTTTAAAAAGAACGAATCGCATTTTGAAATATCTTATTGTGGTCTCATTGCTTTACATGGGGGACATTTTAAGAAGGGTGTGTGCACTTTTGTGAACCACTGTAATAGATTAAGTTCCTGAATTTAATGTTGTCGTGGGCCCATATGTGATAACCTTGAGTAAAGATACCGGTTTCACAATATCATCGGATTAGCGCAAAAACTGGAAATTATATCAGCTTGTCAATCATGGTTTTAACTCAACCTTAATAAGAGTGATGGTAAGCACTCCTTTAATTTTCACACCAAGACTGTTCATGTTTTTCATAGCCGAATTGATCTTTGTTAAAAAGAAGTGGGTAGCTTTCTTTTAGCCAACTACCAATGCTCTAAAAACATGCATTGAACATGCATTAATCTAAAAAGAAAAATCCAGGCCCTTCAGCACCTTCTTCTGGCATGTTATTAAAATTTTAATCATAGGGTTGTCATTACTGAACTAGTTTTAGGGTTTTCAAACCATAACCTTCTAAACCTTTGCATACCTTGATGTCAGTTACCAACCCATGTCTAATTTCATGTCAGCTGTTCAGCAAGAATAGCAATATGGGAGCATGTAGACTTGAAATAAAGGATGATTATTAGCAGGCTGAACACATGCTGTGTTAAGGCAGTAGGCTATATTCAGAGGTCATGTTTTCTTGGGTATAAATTCTGTCAAGGCCATCTGCTTTGTAACGTGAACAAGTCCAGGTCAGGACACAGGTGCACTTTTAAGCCGCTGATGCCAGTCCTGGATTCTCTGATGTTATTTCACGCTCTGAATGGAAACGAGCGAAAAGCAGGGGATTTGGTGCTCTGCAAAACTTGCAGCTTTGAACCTTGATAAGCACCTGTTTAAATTAAATTCAGAAATGGAATATACAGGCTGTTCAGCAGGCGAATTATAGTATGCTACACACTGTTTGATCTCCTGTGAATTCCTTCCGTGGAGCATTTCTTGCTTCAGCTGTGGTTATCCTTTTCATTGTCTTCCCTTCTGGTACAAAACGGTCAGATTTCGAATTTCAAAATTGCTAATGATTGACGGACATAATGCCATTGTCATTTTTGTTTTTATCTGTTGTTTTTTTATATGGTTGATGATGGTTTTACTGTGTTATGCACCAGTGGGAACATGGATTGGTGGGTCTCATGCTTTAAGACTGGCTGCCTTACAGCAAAGGAACATTTTGAATCATCCCTTTAAAGGAGAGGCAGTCAATTAAGTTAATAGCCGAACCTCAGCCCTCTGAATTTTGTTTTAGATATCATCTATACTACAGTTTCTTCAGTTTGCTCACTCAGAAAGCCTCTGTATACCCCTGATTATATATCCATTTTTTGCTTGCCATACATCAGTTTATTTAGTCAAATTGAGATAAATATGTAAAGATGTGAGTGATGGTATGTTATCCAACTCTGATCTATTGGATGAGAAACTTGGGAAAACATGTTTTTGATGAAGACATGTAAGCCAATAGGCAATGCCGCCTTTTAAAATGCAGATGGCTCTCCCTAGTTGGCCAATTAGTAACTTTAGCTCTGGAACACTTATCTGCTTTCATCTTCTTGTGTCTGTGTGTGTGTGTGTGTGTGTGTGTGTCTTTCATTTGGGGGTGCAGGCAGCTTAGTTTGCCCGTTTCCGCAAGTGTGTAGAGGCCATTGTGCACATTCATGTCTGTTTGCTGCAAGAGCACTAACTACCCATACATTTATACTGCTTCAGTGGCAGCGAGATGGCCGACCATACTGTTAGATGTCACATAATAGGCCCAAACGATATGGGGTCCCCACGAAGACAAGAGTGAAATGTGAAAGGCATCACTGTTAGCACTGCAGTTCTTGCAGATTGAAAATTGAATGAGTAAAACTGGTGGGACATTATGTTTAACTGAACTAAAGCTTGGCCAAGTAATGTGCTGCATTCCAACAGCTTTGTCACTGACCTCAATCTTTTCAGGAAACATTTACAGGGAAAATAGGATCAGAGATTAAACATTAATAACAGAATGCAGGAGCATAATAGGAATTTAAATGAGATGAACAATAGCTTACTAAATGTTCACTTTAGTTTTGTTTTCTGGCGACTAATTTTCTGTATTTCCTTTGTCTTTCTCCATATCTTTCAGGACAAGACCTAAGTCCAGTAAGCTCCTTTTTGCATGGAAACCCTGCTTCCCTGGCAGCTCCCTCCTCTCCCTAGAGCTAGCAGCCAGCATGGCAGGATGAGCTTCTGCAACCGATAATGATGGCCAAAAAACAAGATGCTCGGGCTCCCATCTACAACCTGGTCGTGGTGGGGTTATCTGGCACCGAGAAGGAGAAAGGCCAATGTGGCGTGGGCAAGTCCTGCCTGTGCAACCGCTTTGTTCGGCCGAGCGCAGACGACTTTCACTTGGACCACACCTCCGTTTTGAGCACTAGTGACTTTGGAGGACGCGTGGTGAATAATGACCACTTTCTGTACTGGGGAGAAGCTGGCAGGACGATAGAAGAGGGGCAGGAGTGCCGTATGAATGTGGTGGAGCAGACTGAGTTTATTGACGATCAGACATTTCAGCCACACCGTAGCACGGCGCTCCAGCCTTACATCAAGAGGGCAGCTTCCACCAAGCTGGCTTCAGCTGAAAAGCTGATGTACTTTTGCACAGATCAGCTGGGGCTAGAGCAGGACTTTGAGCAAAAGCAAATGCCTGAAGGGAAGCTTATAGTGGATGGCTTCTTACTCAGCGTTGATGTTAGTAGGGGTATGAACCGTAGCTTTGAGGATCAGATGAAGTTTGTTGGCAACCTGTATAATCAACTAGCCAAAACAAAGAAGCCTGTGGTACTGGCTCTCACTAAATGTGATGAAGGAGTTGAGCGCTACATTAAAGATTCACATGCTTTTGCCCTTGCCAAGAAGAACCTACAGGTGGTTGAAACTTCAGCCCGCTCTAATGTCAATGTTGACCTGGCATTTCTTACTCTGGTTCAGCTCATAGACAAGAGTAGGGGAAAGCCCAAGATTATCCCATACTTTGAGGCTTTGAAACAGCAAAGCCAACAGATCGCCTTAGCCAAAGACCGCTATGAGTGGCTGGTCAACCGAATTGTGAACAACCACAATGAGACGTGGCCTGCTGTCAGCCGTCGTATGCAGACAGCTCCTGAGTACAAGGACTATGTTTTTCTTGAAGGAACGGCGAAGGCGAAGAAGCTCTTCCAACAACATGTGCACAGACTAAAACAAGACCATATAGAGAAACGCAGGAAGGCCTATTTAAATACTCTACCACAGGCCCTGTCTGTACTCATACCAGAGTTGGATGAGATAGACCACTTGAGCTGGTCTGGAGTTCAGAAGGTATTGGAGACAAAGAGAGATTTCTCTCAGTGGTTTGTCATTTTGGATGATACCCCTTGGGAGACAACACCGCACATTGATAAGATGGACGATGATCGAATCCCCCAGGACCTGCTGGAGACACCAGCAGCTGAAGCCATCTATGAAACTCATTTGGATCAGTTAAGAAAGGAACGCAAGCGAACAGAGATGAGATGGGAGTTCAAAGAAAGATTAAGTGTTTCTCCTTTCATCACACCAGGGAAACCATGGGAAGAGGCTCGAAGTTTCATCATGAATGAGGATTTCTACCAGTGGCTGGATGAAGCTGAATATTTAGACATCTACAACAAACATCAGAAGGAAATCATTGACCGGGCCAAAGAAGACTTTCAGGAACTGCTTCTTGAATACTCTGAGCTCTTTTATGAGTTAGAAGTGGATGCAAAACCAAGTAAAGAGAAAATGGGAGCCATTCAGGAGCTGTTGGGCGAGGAGCAAAGATTTAAAGCACTACAAAAGCTGCAGGCAGAAAGGGATGCTCTTGTACTGAAACACATTCACTTTGTTTACCATCCTACGAAGGATACTTGCCCTAACAGCCCCCACTGTGTTGACACTAAGATTGAGCAGATACTGGCTTCCAGATTCCCCACCCGATACCCATCGTCAGACAGCACTAGACTGGAAGGAGGAAGGGCTGAACGGATAAACCTTGTCATCCTAGGTAAAAATGGACTAGCCAGAGAAATGGCAAATGAGATAAGGGCATTGTGTACCAGTGATGACAGGTATGTTGTTGATGGCAAGATATACGAGCTAACCCTTCGTCCCATAGAAGGCAATGTACGTCTACCTGTCAACTCATTCCACACACCTACCTTCACACCCCATGGTTGCTTTTGTTTATACAATTCAAAGGAATCCCTCTCATATGTTGTTGAGAGTTTAGAAAAGCTTAGAGAAACAACAATAAGCAGAAGGGAAAGGGAAAACAGCTTAGCTCTACTCCCACTGTCCCTCCTGCTGGTCACTAAGCGGGGGGTTGGTTCCATTGGGGATATTGGCGGGGAAACAGCTCAGACTCTGATACAGCAGGGGCAGCAGGTAGCTGCAAAGCTGCAGTGCACCTACCTAGACCCAGCCTCCCCAGGTAAGGGTTACGGCCGCAATGTCAGCGAGAAGCAGCTTAGCATGATGCTAAGAGGCCTCTTAGAAACCCGGAGAAACATTGGGAGCAGCTCCCCTACATTGCCCCCTTTATCCTCTGCTTATAGAGACTCTCCGTCTCAGCAAGGCTATGAGGCAGACCTCAGGATAGTCATGTGCCTGATGTGTGGTGACACATATGACTTAGATCAACTACTTGCACCGTTCCTTTTGCCCCAGCATTGTCGTCCTGCGTCAAGTCTTAGCAGCGGCACGTCTGTTCTCCTGGATCTCATGATAGGGGGTCACAGGCAGAACGTTGAGTTGTCTTTGCTCTCCTTCCACTCCTCGTTTTCCCTCCGCAAAACAGGCCTTGTCCACGGCTACATCACAGTTTACTCCGCCCGCCGCAAAGCCTCCATGGAGACTATGTGCGCTTTCCTTTGTGAGGTCCAAGATGTCGTCCCGGTCCACTTGCTAGCAGTAGGGGAGAGTCAGATGGAGCTGTCAGACTCTGACTCTGCTAAGGAGCAAATCTGTCAGGGAGAGGAGCTGGCCCATGAAATAAATGCCAGATTTAGCACAGTAATATGTGGACATGGTGGGGTAGTAGGGGGACTTCATAAGATAGACCTTTTCCAGTCCTTCTTACTCGAGGTGATGGAAAAGCGCGCCGTTGTTGAGGCTGCACACATGTATGATAATACAGCCGAGGCCTGCACCAATGAGAGCATCAGCCCTCGCTGTGGGTCCCCTAGTCCAGTTCCCACTCATGTGGACTCAGAGGATGACTTTGACCCATCACTGCTTTACCCTACACATAGGGATTGTGGTAGTCTAAGTTCCCACCTGGGAAGTTTCAAGCTGCCAGATCTGGAATCAAGTGATACATTTTCTGTCATTTCTGATATTGGCACATTTGAAAACAAGCTGAACAATAAGGTGCCTCCACAAGTAAAGCCCAAGCCCCCCCGCAAAGTAAGTCTCGGATCCTACGTTGATCAGCAAGGAACCTCCAACCGATCCTTCTTGCACCAAAATGTCACCTGGGCTCCGGGGAGTGACGGCGGCTACGACCCCTCTGACTACGCAGAGCCTATGGACGCTGTGTGCAAACCTCGACCTACAGAGGAGGAGACTATTTACTCTGTTCCCCATGACAGCACACAGGGCAAAATGATCACCATTCGCAATGCCAACAAGGGCCACGCCAATGGAAGTGCCGTAGGGAACGGTTCGGACAGCGAAGTCGACAGCAGCTCACTGGAGCGCAGGAGAAAGCTTTCCGTTTTTGGTGAAAAGCCTAAGCTTTACCGAGACAGGTCCCAACGGCTTGGAAAATTTAGTAGTTTTAGGACAAGCTTCTCTCTTGGCAGTGATGATGAGATGGGTGGTCCACCAAAGATAAGCCATGAGGATGGAGTACCTCAAAAGGAAAACTCCATTGAAGAAGGTGATGATCACAAAACGATGAAGATTCTCCGGGGACTCCGCAGAAATACAAAGGTTAGTAACTTTATAAACAAGTATTGTATGAGTCAAATATGACTGATAATCCCAGCCTTGGGAAATGCATTTATTATTATTGTAGTGCATTTAAAAATGTTTTAAGAGATATTTATCTTCTCTTTCAGCAAGCGAGTACAAAATTCATTTTAAGCAAACCTATCAATGTTTTGTAGTAAACGTTGGAGAGCAGGGTTTGGAGAGTATAAACATTTGCTTTCCTTATGTACACACAGAATAACTCCAGCATAATTATGTTTTGGCCAAGACCCAGACCTGTTTGCTTTGGTGGATAACTGTGTTTAGTACTGAAGTTGAGAAATGGCCAGAGTCAGAATCCTCTCTCTGCTGTTTAAAACCGAGCCCGGTGAAAACATGTCATTCTGAAGGGTTTCCTCTAAAAGCATGCCTCCCTGCCATATTTTTTCCTGACCACTCAGTTGGAGTCCCCTAAACTTGCCAGATCATCAGTGGTGGGGGGAAATCTGTTGGTGTTCTTCATCATACCAGAATCTAAAATGTCCCTTTGAAAAGGCACAACTTTTTTCTGTTCGTGCATGTATGTCAAATTCTTAAGGTCAACTCTTCTTACAGGAGAAAATCGCACCAAAACAAGAAAAGCAATCTCAGCATGGAAGACTTTTTCCCTGCAATGTAAACTTGTTCTAGACATACAGTGGCTGAAAATACATATTCTGTACTCACCAAGTAAATTTTTCTAATGGAAATATGAAATAGAGACGTTAAATTCTTCAGATATGGCTAACAACCAAAGTAATCCATATGCAAATAAATCAAACCAAGTTGTGTGAAATGATGTGGAATTACACTGGGAAGTTTTGAACCCGCTTAGTAAAATCTATTCAAAACATAGTTTGAAAAACAGCTTCACAAATTCTCTTGTAAGCAGGAAAGGGTGCATTGCTCAGGTGTGATTTCAAACAATCCACACAAATGGGTTTATTAGTGTTACTGGGCTCCCCTCTATACTCTCTGATCTTAAGATTTTTTTGTAGATTTTCAGTTAATCATCAGTCAGATTAGGGCCCACTTTAACAGCTTTATTTTCTCTCTCTGATTCTAGTTGAGTATTTTCATGACTGGGTGCAACGTCTTGCCTGAAACTGCACAATTGTTTCACCTTAAAATTATTATCAAGCCATTTTTCCTCCAAACATGGTGTGTTCAGCAGAGTCCAGGGAGCTCAATTTTGGCCAAATTGCACCACACAGTATTCTTCCAGTATTTCTTTGCTTTGTCTAAATGCTCTTTTCTCAACTGTAGAGTTGCTTAAACACACGTTTTCTTCAGCAGTGGAGTCTTATGGAGCAAGCAGCCATTTTTTTCAAACTCTCTCTGATTGCTGCTTCGGTCTTGGACAAGCTCTTCTGATTATTCACTTGACTCCTGTCAGACTCCTGGTTGTCGCTGGTTTATAGTGAAAGGATGTTTTGTTTCAACTCCAGGTCATGGCCCCCATTCACTGGAACGTTTAGAAATGTCTGCAACCAAGGCCGTCAGTGTGTTTTGTAAGCAGTGAGGTTGCAGACATCTTGAAAGTGCCCCTTGCTTTCAGATGTGATAAGATGCTTCTCGTGCAGTACCTTGGTAATGAGCGACCTTTTTATAGGTTATCACTTTGGACTAAACCAGCTGATATAAATTTGCACTGATAAGGAGCAGGATGGCGTTCTAAAAACTAACAGATTCCAGTTATTTTGTTAGTGTTACACTTTTTGCCGGTTATTTTCTCCACGTGTTCAGTTTTTTTTTCCTGCATCATTTCACTTTATTACACATCATCATCATCGACTTAATTACTACTGTTTTTATAGTTGGTATGGATTACTTTCGTTGTCACTGACATAATGTCAGTTTCATATTAACAGAAACAATAGAAATGTATTTCAACAAAACAATAGTTTCCCCGTTGTATAATTTGCTAAATTGCATAGTTACTTTTTTTCCTACTTGTTTTCTCACAAAGCTGCCATTAAACAGGATGCTTTGATGGAGTCCAGTGGCAGTTTTAAGTTAAGGCATCATTGCTTACTGTTTACTTTTTTTTGGCACAGCGGCGTACTATATGCCAACCTGTCAGCTTCCTCTAAAGACTTGTGATTCTTCGCGGCGACAGTTTGGCTTTCTTTACTTCCTTCCTTTCATTATTTTCCGCTCTGTTTGTTTTTGCATCTTGCTGATTCATACATTCTGCTTTTCACATTCTTGTCTCATTCATTGTTCGCTCTCTTCACACCTCCTTTTTCCTTATCTTGTCTATCTTAATTTTTTTCCTTCCTTTTTTTCTAAAGATACAGGTGTCTCCCTGTCCCACTGTGTCCTGTTCCCTTCTCACCCAGGACGCGTTGATACTTTCGACCTTTCACTCTTGGCTTATCAGCGCTGGTATGCTGCTCATTCGCACACATGGTGTGGCGCTTAAGTGCCAGCTGAAACAGGAGTTGCAGCTGTGCATGTTGTGCTTGTGTATCTGTGATAATTGCCATGGCTGTCAGGAGGGTGGAAAAGGAGGCGGATGATAAATGTGCTTAGACACTCAGCTGGGATGTACCTGTACGGAGGTTGTCGTCTCGCATTATTCAGCTACATCCTGCCATGCTTAAGGCCATATGTCTGTCAGAAAAAAGCATGAACGGCTCAATCATGAGAAGACATCGGAGTTTACAATCCGTGTGTGTGATGCAAATGTCACATGGTTCATTAAAAATCCAACATTTATAAAAGTAAAATCCCTGAGAAAGCTGAAACCAGCAGAGTGTGGCTCTGTATCATCATTTTTAGTCGTTCAAGCACCTCTGATCTGTTGTATGCAGCTTGTCTGGAATCTTGATGGCCACATTACAAGCTATTATGGATTTATTATGGTTATATTAAAGGATTAAGTTTCTTCACCTATTTTACAAGCAGCTGTCTCTCAAGTAATAGGCCATTTACAATCTGCTGCAGCTCGAAATCCCGTTCAGATGACATTTTATTGAGTTAATTTCTCATATCAAGGAGACGCGCTGCAGCAGTTTGTGGTGGATTATATAGAGGGTCCTATGCCTGTTTTTGCCCGAGTCAAACTAAAAGTAGATGTTTTTAAGGTAATGCTCAAGGTGAAGGTAAATGCGGTATAAATATTTTCCATTGACCAAGTCTGTCCTTCCTGATTGCCCTCCCTCACTGAGAGACCGGAAACATTTCCTCTCTCTCTCCTGCAGCTTTTTGTTGAAGTCTCCTCAGGCAGTAAGAGGAATGTTTGAAATTCCTCAGACACCTAGTTTATCTGGTGTATTCATCCAGAAAGAAAAAGGACACAAGAAATTCCCCAAAACAGGAAACAAATTTATGTCAAAACTCCAGAAGTCAGTTGTGTTTTGGTGTCCTATGGCGAGCAGTATCTGTGTGTATGTGCAAACGCTCCGCATGATGTCTGTTTTAGGATGTGATTTGTTTCTATTTGGTTGTGGCGGTCTGTTTTGTCTTCTTAGAGCTGGAGACATATCCTGTCTCAGTCAGCAGCAGAAAGGAGTGGCCAGAAGGCAAAACGGCAGGGGGAGAAGACAGTCAGTGAGAGAAAGGGAGAAAAGCGTGTGGGTACAGAGACTGTCTTCTAAAATGAGACAGCAACACAGTTACTGTGATGGAACTGAAATAAATTACAAGATGCCAAACTGAATCGGCACATCTCTGTACTCTTGCTGTCTAGTTATGACCTGTTTTTTTATCCAAAAAGAGGCACTTGTTTGCACTCCTTGTACCTCTGTGTACATGAATACATACCTTTTACTTATTTAATATTTAATAAAACACACACATGCACATCCATTAGAGTTTACATTTGAGGGCGGAATGTGAATGTAGAGAACAGGAGTGTTGAGAGACTGGACAAGCTGGAGAGATAGATAGCAGCCAGTGACTGACAGGCAGAGGAATTTCAAAGCTAGACATTAGTAATCTGGTCATCTGCCGGGGCTACGACACAAAGTTACCCGAGTAGCAGCTACAAAAGGGATAGCTAAGAGTGAGGCTCTGTTTAAAGGTTCTTAGCAGTTAATACCTCACCTTTAATCTAACTTTATAAAGTCTGAACTTTATCCTCATTACACTATAGTACCAAATGTATCCACGAGTCTGCCTTCACACCCTTGATTGGCATCCTATTCTTAATCCATAGAGCTTAATAAAATGTTGGTCAACCCTTTGCAACTACCACAGCTTCGGCTCTAATGGGAAGGTTTTCCACAAGATTCAGCAGCGTGTTTAAGGTCATTTTTTTTAACCTCCCCTCAGAAGCTTATTTGTGAGGTCCGACACTGATGTTGGATGAGAAGGCCTGCCTCGCATTTACTGAGTGCTTGAATGGGTTCACCTGGTGACATGGAGCTGTGTGTCATCTGCATAGTTATGGTAACTGATGTTGTTTTTTATGATCTGAGCTAGAGGGAGCATGTAGATATTCTATAGGAGGGGACCCAGGATAGACCCTTAGGGAACCCCACATGTTATTTTTCTGGTCTCTGATGAAAAGTTACGTACTGACACAAATAGGTCCCTGTCCTTGAAGTAGGATTTAGACCAGTTGAGTGCTGTACCAGAAAGGCCGACCCAGTTTTCAGGCGCTCTAACAAAATGGAGTGATCGACTGTATCAAATGCTGCACTGATGTTCAATAATACCAGCACTGTGGTTCTTCCACAGTCTGCATTTATTTGGATGTCAATAAACACCTTGACAAGGGCGGTCTCCGTACGGTAGTGAGCACGGAATCCTGACTGGAAACTGTCAAAGCAGCTAGTCATTGTTAAGAAGGTGTTTAGTTATTGAAACACAGCTTTTTCAGCAATATTATTGATTAAGGGGAGATTTGAGATGGGCCTGTAATGATACATTGCTCAAAAAGCAGTTTTTCTTAACCAGACATCAATAAATTCAGTTATAGTTCCTTTAATAGACTTTGCTTTGTGCGTTGTTGAATGGTCACGGTGGTCTACAATGTTGGGAGCATGAAATTGCCCAAGATGTTAAAAAGAACCCTTTCACAAACTAAGGGGCCAGACCCAGCTCTTGGAAAAACAGCACCACACCATAATTCCCTTTGCACCAAACGTCACATGTTACCCAAATCAGTAGGGCAGGTGCCGGTCTCCTGGCAACTACCAACCCCAGACTCGTCCATTAGTTTGACAGAAAGAGAGGGACGATACCCCCTGCTAGAGTGCAGTGACGGTCTCCTTAACACCACTGCACCTGACGCTTTATATTATACTTGGTGATACAAGGCTTGGATGTGAGAACCTTTCCATGAAGCTCTTTGTACACTCTTCTTTAGCTAACCTGAAGGCCGGCTGCTTGATTTCTGAGCACTCTGAGCCTCTGCATCAGCTGAGCCCTCTGTGTGATTTTGCGTGGCCACTGTGGGACTCAGCAATTGGGAATGACAACAACTAACGCTCTATTCTTATACCACTAGCTGTTGACTGCTATGTTTTATAGTGATAAAATTTCACCATTGGGCATATTGCATAGATGGCAGCCTACCACAAAACCACACTAACATCCACTGAGCTCCTGGAAGTCTAAAAACACCAAAATTGGATGGGTTAGCAAGTAATTTGGACAATTTTGTCCTGGTGGCAGAACTTAATGGCAACCGTTTTAAGCTAAATCTAACTATATCAATCTTCCACAGCAGCTTATGATGTAAATGGTAAATGGACTGAATTTATACAACGCTTTTCTAGTCAGACTGACCACTTGAAGTGCTTTACACCACAGCCACACTCACTGACACACACACACACACACACACACACACACACACACACACACACATTCATACATCGACATACATATCACATGTGGTTGGAGTCAAACATGCAACTTTCCGATTGTAGGGCAACTACTCTACCCTACTGACACCCAAGTGTTTTTATGACTAAGATACAGCAATCACAGATTTTGTGGCCAATTTCTGATCACACAATTTGAAAATCTCTGTCCTGCCAATTATACATTTTAAACAATTGTAAAAAAGAAAAAGGAAAAAAAAAAAGAAACCTTTTTTTTTCTTGTTCAAAATATAGATATATAAAATATAGATAAGATGTTCATAGCACTGCATGGAGACACGGTTGTTAGGTCTGTTTCCATGCAGCAAGAAGGTCCTGGGTTAAAATCCTGACCTGTGGTCTTTCTGCATGGATTTCTCCTGTGCATACGCGGGTTAAATCTAGGTACCCCAGCCTCTTCCATTTCCATCCATCTATCCCTTGTCTTCCACTTATCTGAAATTGGGTAGTAAGGGCAACAGGCCCAGGAGGGAAACCCAGACATGCCTCTCCCCAGTGGCATCCTAAAGGTCACTGTGGGAAATCCCAGGCATCTTTCCACAGTCAGTAAACATGATTGTTAGGTTAATGGGTTACTCTAAATTGCCCTTAGGTATGAGTGTGTACATGAAAGGAAATGCTTTACATGGTCCCTTCTAAGCACTTGTTTCACACAGGAAGGTCATTGGTGGCGTACCACATTCAATGTCATTTCCCATTTAAATGGTCATACGTTTCAATGTAAATGACTAATGTTATTTTGACAATGGTTTAAAGTGTCAAATATTGTTTTTTCATAGAAAGCCTTGACAATTTTTAAATTGGGGTTTTAAAGACATTAAAATTGCACACATCTTCTTGGACCAATTAATCTTTTTTTTTTTTTTTGGCAAAATTAAAAAGCCAAGAAAGGTAAAGGTAAGCTATTGCCTGCTCATAACAGAAGCTTTTAATGTAATCACACTTCAGAAATTCTGAATTATCCCTCTAGGGTGGAGTACAAAATTCATCTCCAAATTTAAAAAGATTTTAAAAGAAATACATTAGAACAATACTTCGCGGAATACTTCGAAGACCTCCTTAATCCCACCAACACGTCTTCCATTGTGGAAGCAGGGCCTGAGGACTCTGGGTCGGGTTCTCCCATCTCTGGTGCTGAGGTTGCCGAGGTTGTTAAAAAGCTCCTCGGTGGCAAGGCCCCGGGGGTGGATGAGATTCGCCCTGAGTACCTTAAGGCTCTGGATGTTGTGGGGCTGTGTTGGTTAACGCGGCTCTGCAGCATTGCGTGGACATCGGGGGCAGTTCCCCTGGATTGGCGGACTGGGGTGGTGGTCCCCCTATTTAAAAAGGGGGACCGGAGGGTGTGTTCCAACTACAGAGGAATCACACTCTTAAGCCTCCCTGGTAAGGTCTAATTCAGGGGTTCTGGAAAGGAGGGTCCGTCGGATAGTTGAATCTCGGATTCAGGAAGAGCAGTGTGGTTTTCGTCCTGGCCGTGGAACACTGGACCAGCTCTACACCCTCAGCAGGATCCTGGAGGGGGCATGGGAGTTTGCCCAACCAGTCTACATGTGCTTTGTGGATCTGGAGAAGGCATTCGACCGTGTCCCTCGAGGGGTCCTGTGGGGGGTACTCCGGGAGTATGGAGTACCGGACCCTTTAATAAGGGCTGTCAGGTCTCTGTATGACCGGTGTCAGAGTCTGGTCCGCATTGCCAGCAGTAAGTCGGGCTCGTTTCCAGTGAGAGTTGGACTCCGCCAAGGTTGCCCTTTGTCACCGATTCTGTTCATAACTTTTATGGACAGAATTTCTAGGCGCAGCCAAGGTGTTGAGGGGATCCGTTTTGGTGGCCTTAGGATTGCGTCTCTGCTATTCGCGGATGACGTGGTCCTGTTGGCTTCATCAGGGCGTGAGCTACAGCTCTCACTGGAGCGGTTCGCAGCCGAGTGCGAAGCAGCAGGGATGGGGATCAGTACCTCCAAATCCGAGACCATGGTCTTGAACCGGAAAAGGGTAGAGTGCCTTCTCCGGGTATGGGAGGATGTGCTGCCCCTAGTGGAGGAGTTCAAGTATCTTGGGGTCTTGTTCACGAATGAGGGGAAGATGGAGCGGGAGATCGACAGGCGGATTGGTGCAGCGTCTGCTGTGAAGCGGGCGCTGTACCAATCCGTTGTGGTGAAGAGAGAGCTGAGCCAAAAGGCGAAGCTCTCGATTTACCGGTCGATCTACGTTCCTACCCTCATCTATGGTCACGAGCTTTGGGTCGTGACCGAAAGAACGAGATCCCGGATACAAGCGGCTGAAATGAGTTTTCTCCGTAGTGTGTCTGGGCTCTCCCTTAGAGATAGGGTGAGGAGCTCAGTCATCCGGGGAGGACTCAGAGTAGAGCCGCTGCTCCTCCACGTCGAGAGGAGCCAGTTGAGGTGGCTCGGGCATCTGGTTAGGATGCCTCCTGGACGCCTCCCTGGTGAGGTGTTCCAGGCACGTCCCACCGGGAGGAGGCCCAGGGGAAGACCCAGGACACGCTGGAGGGACTATGTCTCCCGGCTGGCCTGGGAACGCCTTGGGATTCCTCCGGAGGAGCTGGCCCAAGTGGCCGGGGAGAGGGTCATCTGGGCCTCCCTACTGAAGCTGCTGCCCCCGCGACCCGACCCCGGATAAGTGGAAGAAGACGGACGGGACAGACATTAGAACAAGTTTCCCTTGTCTTGGTTTTGGTCCTGCAGGTTGTGGCAAAAATAAAGGAAAGAAGCCATAAGGACTTTTCCCTCTGCTTCCCAGTAGATTTGAGCGCTACTGTAAATGTGTCAATAAATGCGATCAAAAATGTTTGCCCGAGTTTGCGCCGTGGCCAGTATCTGGAGCAGAGAGCACATTGGTGCTTCTTCTCACTAATGAGCACTCCTCTGCTCCTTTACAGTTGTCGCTATCTGTCTGTAGGACTGCACTGCACCCACAATCTGTGTGTTCAGCCAACCATGCATCCCGGCCTCACTGCCTAGCCTGCCAGGGCAGTGCCTCAGGGGGTGCTGACAGACATACTGCAGATCCAAGCCTCAAGGGCCTTCAAAATATTCCTACTGATTGCCATTAGAGCGCTGGACAATCGCTGCTGTTGCCGTAAGCCATTTTCAGGGACAGGCAGAATAAAGAGTGTTTCTGGAGTGTGTAAGAGGGCTCTTAACAAGAAACTATAGGGGGTTGAAAAGTAAATAAGCACTGAATAATAGTTTGATTATGTGAGAGCTGCAATGCAGTACAGGGAAAAATCCAGAACGTCAGAGGGAGAAGGGAGAGACTGATGAGATGAGAGTGATAAAATGTGACGTATGTCTGAATGACATGAGGGTTTACGATAAGAATGAATGATTTCTTATCAGTTTAGCCTTTAGAATGTGTGAATGGGGTGTGTTCTTGTATCTTTGCCCTTTTGCACAATAAGCATAAAAATACAGTAATTTTAAAATAAGGTCATGGCCTTTGCACTGTTAATCAATGTCAAATTAAATGTGCCTCAGTCAACTGTGCCAATCTCAGTTAGTGTCATATAAAGTTGTGTTTTCTGTCTGATTTCACCAACCGAACTGTGTATTTCTTTCTGGCAGAAACAACCACGGGCCAAGCCGAGGCATTCCAACTCCAAACCTATTGAGAGCAACTACTTTGGCATGCCGCTGGCGGCTGTGGTTACTCTTGAGAGACCAATCCCTGTCTTCATTGAGAAATGTATCCGCTTTATTGAGACCACAGGTAAGGAAGGCCTCCTAATTTATAAAAATCTGGCTGTTACAGGTCGATAACCTGTAACAGCCAGATTGATTTTTCCAGCAGTATTTGTGCTACACATATGCGCAAAAGTATTCATATCCCATTTCACTGTAACATCAAACATCAAAACCTGCAAACTTTTAAGCTTTTATTATAGTTTGATTAGGATTGTATGTGATAGACCAGCACAAAGGTCGCCGTTCTTGTGCAGAAATGAATGCATTGTTTTAAAATTGGGTTTTACAAATTATCTAATGATGCATAAACTAATAAAATTGCATTTGCAAGCCCTTTGGCGGTATGTCTCCACCAGATTTATACATCTGGAGGTTGAATTTATTTTTCATTCTTATTTGCGGAATAGCTCAAATTTAGTTGAAGATCGATTTTCAAATCTTGTTACAGCTTCTTAATTGTATATAGGTCTGGGCTTTGACTGGACCATTCTAACACATGATTGATTAGAAGAGTCCTTGATCTAAGGTGTTCCATTGTAGCTCTGGCTGGATGTTTGTTGATGTTGTCGTCCTTCTGGAGGGAGAATGTCCCATTCTCAAGTTTGTTTCCAGTCCCTGCCATGTACTGTACCACCACCGCCATTTTTAACGGTCGGGGTGGTATGTTCAGGGTGATGAGCAGTGTTATTTTTCCACAACAACTAGCATTTTCATTCTCTGCTCCTGTTTCTTATCTTGATCCTGGAAGTGAACTAAACAGAACCCGAGAGACTGTTACCTTATCTTTTTAAACTTGAATGCAAGTATGTTGATCTTCAAGCTAATCTAAAGTGAACTCAAGCCACATTCTCCTTCTGAGGGATTTTAACCTAACCGAGTGGATTCAAGAAATAATGTTAGTCCTGGTGGAGGAGTTTAAGTGTCTTGTTGTCTTGCTAATAAGTAATAGTAGGATAGAACGAGAAATGGACAGATGGTTTGGAGCTGCACCTGCAGTAATGCAGGCGCCTCTTGGGTCTGTTGTATTGAAGAAAGAGCTAACCCAAAATACAAAGCTTTGGCTTTACCGGTCCGTCTATGTTCCGACCCTCACCTATAGTCATAAGTTATGGATCATGATTGAAAGGACAAGATCCCAGATAGAAGTGGTTCAAACTAGCTTCTTCCAAGGCTGGCAGTGTTCAGCTTTAGAGATAGGGTGAGGAGCTCTGTTGTTCAGGAGAAGCTCCAAGTAGTGGCACCGCTTCGCCGCTTTGAAAGCAGTCAGTTCAGGTGGTATGGATCAAGGTGCCACCTTAGCGCCTCCCTTTTTTGGGCTGTCACCATTAGAAGAAGGCCTGGGGAAGACCCAGAACTCACTAGAGGGACTATATCTCCCCCCCCCCCCCGGACTGGGAACACCTTGGGGCCGCCTAGAATGAGCTGAGGAGAGGGATGACGCAATCTTGGATAAGCGGTAGACAATGGATAGATAGCTGGATGGATGTTAGACCTGAAAGATCTTAATGCTTAGGTTTATGTTGTTTCAGTGTTTAGGTCACTGACAGGTCATTAGTCTAGTGTTAGCTTCAGTTCATACATGATGTTTTCTCCTCCCTGGGAGCTCAGACATGAGTATGGTGCATCTTAAAACTCTTCCACCCTGTTGCCCAGAAGCCCGGCTCCCTGCCAGGCCGCTCTTGTGCTCCACTGTCCTGGGACCGCAAGCTTCCCCCCTACCCTACCGCCCGCTGTTAAAGTAAACCAGAGGGTGAGCTTTGATACTGATGTCTTGGTTCCTCGCTGAATCAGGATTTCAGATGCTTAACTTTACCCCCATTAGTGGCAGTTTGTTTCCTTCCACGGGCATACCTCAGATGTCCTGGCTGACACATTTACTTTGTTACCTTTAGCTGCATCCAAGTTAGCTATCTGAGTTAAAATGTTGCTCTTGCTGACCGACATTCCAATGCTTTCCAGTTTAATCTCTGGCCTGATTAAAGTCTCTGCGTTTGTGGATTACAGACTTACAAAACAGCCACCTCCTTCCTGCATGTAGGAGCGTTGGGGCAAAGCCCCAGATAACAAGGCATCATGTTTGATTTTGCCTCTCCCTGCTCAGATGTTAACTGAAGCAGTCACAGCAGTTACAACAGGATAAAGGAGGAAAAACTGGTTGAATAGGTGTTTACATGCTCTGTTGTACACTCTTGAAGCTGAATTCGCTGCTCGCTCTCTGGCATTCTGTGCCTTTTATCCTTACCTGTTTACATTTAGTATTCCTCATAATCCTCTCCTCTTTAAGTTCCCAGGTGTCTCTCTTTTTTTTCTTTACCTCACTAAATACTCACACCTGTCATATCTTATTACTTCCATTCCTTCTAAAACGTCTTTTTATTATCTTCCTTTGTCCCGTTGTTCACTCTTTGAATCCTGAAAATATATTTCACTCCAGCCATTCTCTTTATCTCCTTACTTCCTCTCCAGTGCTTCTCCTTTCTCTCACCAGCGTGCTGAGTGTGCATGTGTCAGGGTGTGTTTTTGCCAGAGAGCTCCCAGGTAATGTTCTGCCCCACAGCTCCCCCTGTCCGTTCATCATCACATGGTTGGGAATTGGAAGGGCGTTTGTGCTCAGCTGTTTCCAAGTTTCTTTAGTTGGTTGCAGTTTATTTCTATAGGAGTGGAGCTCCCACAGTTTTTTATTGAACATTAGGGTTGATATACAGTATATGTTTCAATTAAAACCATTTTAAATAACAGGGATCGGGTATCATGAAGTTTAGCTACTGATGTTTTGTTTCAGGTCAGCGGTGACTGTGTAGCACATAGATAAAAAAACAAAAAAAACAAAGACAGTGTATTACCAAAGCTTTTGTTAAATCACTGTGTGTACTATATATGTTAACAATAGTATAAACAGACTTTTATTTCCTCAAATAAATTACAAAATTGAACCTCCCTGAAATACGGCAGAGTCACAAACACAGCAGTATGACTGTTACAAAACCCCATGCTGCTTTCAGTTATTATGGGTAAGAAAATGTTTTTATTGTTTGTCACTAATAAAACAACATCCCAGTCAGTTTTTTTAAATTGTTTTGCCATTTCCTTCTAAATAGTCATTTAATGAGATAAAATCTACCCAACAACAAACTTGAGAACTCTGTGTACATTAATTGAAGTCGTCCCAGGGGGCATCCAGCTGAAACCAGATAATTGACACTGTACAAAAAAGACACGACATCTTTTTTATTTCACTGTCTGATGTTATCACACTAAACCTTTCCTAATATAGGTCAGTTAGGATTACCAAATTCATTTATATTTACTAAATGCCAGACATATTTAGTCGCCTAGGAGGATGGGACTTTATGTCCTTTAAAAACAGCAGCGCTCCAACTGCAGGTTGCTCAAGTGTGAGCCACCAGAATTGACAAAGACACCTGGATAGGTGTCGAAACGTTTTCAGAAAGAACTGAGCGAGAGTCCAGTTGCCTCCGTTTAAACCTGTTTGCTGTTGCGATGACCCGGATAACTGAGAAGTTGCACATGCATAGGACTGGATACATTTTTTTTCTGTGTTAAATTCTCCTTTTTAATGTGATGTTTTTGGCTTTCTAATTCCTCCCTCAGTTTTTCTCACCACAGGACCGTGCTTTGTATAATAAAAGGCCTTGCATAATAAAATGTTTGGTTATTTGTTTTTGCACAATTGACAATGCTTATTTTCTCACCTAATATGGTTTTAAACAGTTTTATTTAAATTAGCATTTTAATGAATCACTATTATACAATATGCACAATCAACTGGGATATACATGCATGTAGTACTAAATTTACATGAAAATTAAAAAAATGAAATGTACAATAATTATGTCTTCCACAGAAAATAATTAATCCCAGGTCATCAGTCAAAACATCTACAGCCCCATGTTTTCCTCCAACTAATTTAAAACTTATTTAAAATTTAGATCAGCTCTACCATTCTGCTCATTCAACTCATACTATCTCATACCAGATAAAACAAAAGGAATAAATCAAATCTGCTACACATGTTTTTTTGGGAATATAGGAAAACAATGATATTCGTGCTTTGTTGAAGGATGTAGAAGCTGGAGGACAAGGTCTAGCGTTGCCACGTTAGCATGCAGAGAACAACTGAAAGAGCTTTAAAACTGTTAATATTACTCCTGTTTGGTTTGCTTTACGTGAAAAACCTTATTCTAAACCACTGTAGTCATTTTATAATGATCAGTGTATTGCATAAACAGCTATTTTTATTGAATATGATCTGTAGCCACAATGTAATCTATAGTGTGTGGGGAATAAAACATTTCCACTCTATTTAGAACACAGAAAGTTAGGCCCAGAAATATTTGGACAGTGATGCAATCTTCATGATTTGGGCTCTGCATGCCACCATATTGGATTTGAAATTAAACAACTACAATGTAATTGAAATGCAGACCTTAAGGTTTAATACAAGGGGTTGAACAAAAATATATGATTAAACATATAAGAATTGTAGCTATTTTTATACAAACGCTCCTTATTTCACGGGCTCAAAAGTTATTGGACAAATAAACATAATCCTAAGTAAAATGTTACTTTTCAATATTTTGTTGAGAATCCTTTGCAGGCAATGACTGCCTGAAGTCTCGTTCCCATGGACATCACCAAACGCTGGGTTTCCTCCTTTGTGATGCTTTGCCAGACCTTTGCTGCAGCTGGCCTCAGTTGGTGCTTGTTTGTGGGTCTTTCTGCCTTAAGTTTTGTCTTGACAAAATGAAATGCATTCTCGACTGGGTTGAGATCTGGTCATTGACTCGGCCATTACAGAATATTCCACTTCTTTGTCCATCTGTACTGTGAAACGCTGTCCGATCAACTTTGCTGTATTTGGCTGAATCTGAGCAGAAAGTAAATCCCTATACACTTCAGAATTCATCCGGCTGCTTCTGTCTTTTGTCACATCATCAATGAACACAAATGTTCAGGTGTTTTTTGGCAAAGCCAATTCTGCCCTTTCTATTTTTGAGGCTGATTAATGGTTTGCACCTTGTAGTGAATCCTTTGTATTTACTCTCATGAATTCTTTTTATAGTAGACTTAGATACTGATACACCTACTTCCTGGAGAGTGTTCTTCACTTGAGTGGATGTTGTGAAGGTTTTTTTTTCACCATGTAAAGGATTCTGCGATCATCCACCACCGTTGTCTTCCATGGACCACCAGGCCACTTTGAGATCACAAGCTCACCAGAGCTCTCTTTTTTTCCTCCAACTGTTGATTTACCCACTCCTAACATTTCTGCTATCTCTCTGATGGATTTCTTCTTTCTTCAGCCTCAGGATGGTCTGTTTCACCTCCACTGAGAGCTCCTTTGGCCGCATGTTGTGTTCACAGCAACAGCTTCCAAATGCAAATGGCACACCTGGAATCAACTCCAGACCTTTTAACTGCTTAATTGATGACAGGTTAACGAGGGAGGAGCCCATGCAGCCTTGTTATTTATTTAGCAGTCTTCTGAGTCAATTGTCTAATTACTTTTGGTCCCTTGAACAAGAGGCGGCTACGTATTAAAGAGCTGTAATTCCTAAACCCTTTGCTCCAATTTGGATGTGAATACTCTCAAATTACAGCTTAGAGTCTGTACTTTAAGGCCCTATGGATTATATAATTGTATCCTGATTATGTTTTCATAAACACCTGAAATAACAAAACTTGTGTCACTGTCCAAATATTTCTGGGCCTAACTGTATGTTCTCATGTGAAATGTGTGTATAGACGTTAGAACAAAAGACCTTATGAAGTTGGTCCTTGAACTAACAAGGGCTGCAAGGCTTCTCAGAGAGGAAGGAGTTATTCCAAATTCTACTTTAAATCCCAGATTACAATGTGCAAATACTCCACGGCACAAAGACTTTAAAGGGATCCACAATAGACTTTATTTGAGAACTTTCTGTTAGATGTCAAAATAATACAGTAAAAATACGGTAAGCTGTTTAGATTTTATAAATTCAAATAAAATATTATCACACTGACGTCGCCATGTTGTTTACGCTGCAATGCATTCTGGGTAAATGACGTATGCTAGATCATTTAGCGCTAGCTCCTTTCAGCCAAACCAGCAATGAGTAATGTTAAATATATTCAGTCTGAACCAGAACACTTTGAAATTGATGACGGTGTAATAATAATAATAGTGATTAGTAATAAACGATGAATAACACATACCGCTTATAGGACTTTGTGATCATGCAAGTAGTGCTCTGTGTTTGGTGTCAAGTGCAATAACACTTGCTTAGTATCCGAATGGTCCGGTCTTAAGTCCGGTGCTGGTACGTGATTTCACATTTGCTACAGTGGCAGTACCTTTGTTATTTAAAAGGCTTCCAGTGTTGCCTGTCTGATGTTTCTCCCAGTGTCTTTGCCTTGTAAGGTGGTGGGTTTAGGCGCTTTATGGGTTCTTCTTTTTGTTCATGTGGGAGGCGATGAAGACCTGCCTCACTTTTTCTGTTTGAAATTACACCAACAGCGACACAGTGAGGCATTGTCTAAAGTTACATCAGTTAAACGCAATACAATAAAAAAAACGACTCTGGGAATGTTAGACTTCCTGTGTTAACGGTATAGGTTCCAGTTCAGTAGGACCTAAGCGCATCATCAACCCAGAATGCATTGCACAGGTGAAAAAAATGGCGTCCTCTATGGGTAAAAAATATAACGAAGGATATACAATTTTTGAAGTAATTGAGTTTTACGTATCACAAACAGTTATTTTTAAGTTAATAGGAAAACCACATCCTATTTAGGCCAATATGTTCAACTAATCATGGATCCCTTTTAATGTTTAGAAAAACAAACTAAAGTGTTTGACAATAATTACACATTTTGAAGAAATGGGGAAAAGCTTACAAGCCTGGGAACACCATCCCAACTGTGGAGTGCGAGGGTGGCTACATTATGCTGTTTGACTGTTTAGCTGCAGCACGAACAGTTGCACTTCACAAAATATATGCCACCATGAGGAAACATTATGTGGACAGCAAAAAGGCTTAAATCGGAGGCAGCTGAACTTTTACTCAGTTTTACTAAAAACGTTTCGACACCTATCCCGGAGTCTTTGCCAAGTCCTCCGGCTCGCACCTCAGCAACCTGCAGTTGGAGCGCAGCTGTTTCCTCCTAGGCGCATTTTAAGCCAGATGCAAATCAATGACCCACTGTCACGGTCCTGGGTCGTTGGAGGCTATTGCTTGGTGTGAGTGGTGTACTTGGTCACCTGAATCATGACGAGACTGCTTATATAGTCTCTTTGGAAAGTTTTGGAGGACCGAGCTGTAAACACTGGGTTTGGTCAGTTGGAAGTGCAATTCTCTCCCACTGTTCAGTGTTGGCTTTTCCCTTTTGACCAAGATGGCTACTTTCTCCCCTCTTCTGTTCTCTCTGTCCAAAGTCTGGCCATCATTGCTATCAAATGTTTGTCCTTTATTCTTAAAGTATAGCTGAACCTGAGCTGCTGGCCCCCCTCTGCTGTTCCTTGCGTTTGTGTAGTTGTTTCGTTTCTCCCGTGTACATTATGTTGATATATTGAAGCAACATTTCAAAACAACAGTCAGGAAGTTGGATGTTGGGCATAAATGGATCTTCCAAATGAAAAATGATCCTAAGCATATAACTTGCAAAAATGGCTTAAGGACAAAAAAAGGAGTAGCAGACCCAGATCTCTGAAAAGATTTTTTAAACCTGACTCAGTTCAAGTGCTGTCTGGAGGAATGGGACAAAATTCCTGCAAACTATTGTGGGAAGTTTGCCAAATACACTGTATGTAAACTTCAGAATTTAAAAAAACAAAAGAGATAAAATACAACTCGGTGGAATAAAATATCAAGTCAATTCATGTATTTTAATTAAAAAAGTAAAGCACATATAAAGGTTTATTGGAGATGGTGATACAACTTCAACGCTTGTTTCAGTTCATTTTCAGTTCAATTATGGATTACAGCTACAAAAAACCCAAAATGACCTTTCTCAGAAAATTGAAAAAGTACTTATGACCAACAAAAATGTATTTTTACTTACAGAAAGGTCAGCCTAAATGTATTTCCATGTATTGTACAGTAAATGCACTCGTTACTTGGTTATTGCCCGTTTTTGCATGAGCAACTGCATCATTGCAGCGTGGTGAGGAGGCCATCAGTGTGCAGCTGTGCTGAGATGTTCAGTAAACCTCTTAACGGCAGCCTTCAGGTTGTCTGTGGTGTTGGCCTGGTGTCTCTCATCTTCCTCTTGACAAAACTCCATTTCTGGACAAATTGCTGCACTGTGTTTGCACTTGAGGAAACCCAGTAGACCAACACCAGCAGATGCTCCCAAATCATCACTGATCGAGGAAACTGAACCTCAAAAAAATGTCCTCAGTGGTCCAAAGTCCCATTTTCAGATGAAAACAAGACTTTGGACCACTGAACAACAGTCCAGTCCTTTTCCCCCTTAGCTCAGGTAAGATTCTTTTGATGTCTGTGATTCAGGAGGATGCTGCATACGTTGCTTCACTGTCAGATAAAGGCTGCAGTTACCTCTCGTAATTCTGCACCCTTCTCTCCCACACCTTTTTTTCCCACTCAACTTTCCATTCATATGCTTGGATAAAGAACTCTGTCAACAAACCACTTTTTGTTATCAGTAACCTTTTGTAGCTTAACATCTTTGTTCAGATGTTCTACCTAATATTATTCAATCAATATGATTTTTGACTCGTAAAGAACGGGTGGGGTGGGATTAAACAAGCGTACCCTGCTTCCCACTCCTTTTTTGAACTGTAAAGTAAATCAGTGAGGTTGAGGCTATGTTGTTGCATATTTAGCATTATTTCTTTGATTTAATTCATTTGATTTTTTTTTTTTATCTTTGAAATAAATTAAATAGAAATACTCACTTACTGCTGGAAAAAAGTGAAGTCATCAGTCTTTCTCAGTACTATATGGGCCATAGCAGAACATTTTTTGTAATAAACATTACCAGAATTAAATGCTTGAAATATACCTCTGTGTGTAATAAATCTATATGATATAGGAGTTGCATTTTTTGGATTAAATATGCCATTTCATTATATTCTAATTGATTAAGAGGACTCCTTAAATGTTCATGGTCATAATTAAGGGTTTCGGTGATTTTATTAGTTAACCCTTTGAAATAAAATGTCTTTACTTTTTATCCTTTTTCCTTTCTCTTGTCTGTCTCCCTTATTTGTTCCTTGCAGCTCCTATCCATTTGTCCTTGAGAATAATAGGAGTGGATGTGGTATTTTTCTTTTTTTCCTTTTTCCAAGGCATTCTGAGTTTGCAGAAAAGCAGCCATATAAAATCAATCCATTGTGACTGCTGTTATCTCCTCTCAGCTCAAGCTTTCTCGTGGCGCGGTAGTCTCAGGGTGCTCTGCTCATCACGGGCACCCCGGGTGATGAATGTGCCGTGGCGTGCACAGGCATATCTGCTGGTGGTAGTGGGGGCCGCCATAGCGACGAAAAGGGCAGCACCCAGCGACTGCCTGTCTCCGTGGTGAACTATGAAATCGGCCTCTGGGGCTGCTGCACCCACCCCTGGAAACGGGGCTGGGACCGGAGGTGATGTGGGATCAGCTGGTGTCGTGTCAGACTGCAACACGCCGCAGAAATGCAGCCGCTAACCCTAAAGAGTTTTATATTGCTGTTTGTCAAAGTTTGCAACTCCTCAAGCATGCTTCTGTTCACTTGAGGACTGGAAGAATATCCAGAAAGAAAAGTGGTTTCAGAGTTCCATCGTGTTTACTTTAAGTCGATGCATGAAACTCACACTAGAAACTAAAAATCTGTACAATGGAGAAGTAAAAAAAAAAAAAAATCAAAAAAACTACCCAACTTACCCCTTTTCCACACTTAAACTATAGTTTTGTCACTTCCTTCCCTCTTTCATCAGTTGTAATCATCCTCTTCTTTGTCATTCCTACTTTGACCCTGTTTTCCACTCTTCCGTTCCACCATTATGGCCCGATTCCTTCCTGCTATCTGTCCTCCCATCCCTGTTTTCTCCACGTCTGACTTGCAGAGCTTTTGTGGAGAATTGATTGGCAGAAGGCGCAGATCGATTCTGTATGCCTCAACTGAGAGCTCTCTCATTTCCTCCCAGCCTCTCCCATTATTTCATCTTCTTTTTCTGACTCTGCTTATGTGCCCGGCTCCCTTTGGAATACCCTTTGTCTCCCCGAGTTGCCCCCAAAGTGTGAGTGAGGAGTGTAATACAAGCCTGCCAGTTGAAACCTTATCTTTTTTTTTTTTCTTTTTTTTTTTTTTTGCAAATTGGCGGAAAATATTGATGAGCTAAAATGCACTGAGGTATCTGTGTGCCTCTGCTTTCCGTCAATGGCCTGTTTTGACTTGGTTCCTTGTGTCTTCATCGATTTAATAAAGAAAATAATCATCAATTATGCAACAGTTTTGAGTGACCCAAGGTTTCTAGGTCTGACCAGAGAAAATTAAGATTGCTGATGTAAAACAGCTTAAATCTGCTCCATTTTATTTGTAAGTAATATTGGATTCTTAGATTTTTCTGTGTGTTTTGTGAAGCTGAGGTGTGTCAGGGTGTCAGCTATTCTAAAGATGCACTCGGGTTTCCTTTCCAAGGAAATCGGCATCAGGGTAGTTACAGCATCCTCCATATTCATTAGCATCCCTGGGAGCCTTAAAATAGAATTATTTTTATTTCAGTATCATTATTTCTTCTTGAAAATGTAGACAAAAAAAAATGTTTTCTGGAAAATGCACACAGATCTCATTCCTCACAAGAGAAAAATAAACAAGGATACAAGCCAATGCAGCTAATGGCATTCACATAATAACCTAACTGTAAACGACAGCAATTAGGAATTTCCCCTCAACCTTTAAGGTTCAATATTTTAAAGCTTATCATATAAATAATCTTAGTCATTAAAAGATGATAGAAGCATATTTTACAAAATAATTAAAATTATTTTAATGGGATGGTTTATTGAGGTGGAAAATTAGGATTTCCTCAAAGTTTTCTACTTAAGGCAACTTTTGCTCATTTGTACTTGTTAAAGTAAGTTTGAAAAGATGCACTTTAACTTGGGTAGGATTTTATTATTGTACTCTATTGCATTTGAAATCAGTTTTTGTTACTGAGTAAATGAAAAATGTCTAACGAGGGAGGAAAGAAAACACACATGGGAATGCATGTTCTAGTGAAAAATGGTCCGGTACAAATGTATCACCCTTGGTGAGAGCGAGCACTGACCATTAGCAGAGAGAGTGCAGGGCGCATCAGATTATTGGAAATGAATTGATTTTTTTTTTTTGTCTCAAAAAGCTGTTGCAGGGAGCAAATGTTGTCAAACTTTAGAGAGAGGAAAGCTTAAGATAGCTGTGGCCATGTTGGCCATTAGGCGGTTTGATTTTTCTACGCTGGAGGTGGACAACAAGCCCTGCGACCGTGGAAGGATAAAGCAAGCGTAGGAAATGGATGTAGATTTTGTTCATGGGAATTATACTTTGTCTGCTGAGCTGGCATCACTGTTTTTGTTGCTGTGATCTTTAAACACATTTTGTTGTATTATTTTTGTATTTTTCTGTTATTTTAATACGCCTTTAAGGTTAATATATCCTTGTGGATTTTTGTGCTCTGCGTTGTAGACATCCACCCCAAACCACTGTTGAAAAAGTATATTTTTACTCAAAGTTCATTTTAAACAAGTTACTTTTATTTCCCACCACTAACTTTACTTTTATTTGAGCACAAAGTTATTTTTGACCTCTCTCCACCTGTGGTAATTTATTTCAGCTCTAATTTTAGTCCCTCATTGCTAAGGAACACGCTCCGTCCAACATGCAGTCAGCCTGGCATTACTCACTGAATGTCGCATGAAAATAGAAAACGCTTGTAATTGTTTTGGACTTCAGCAATGAATCAACCTTTTTCCTAACCAAATCAGCAAAAAAAAACTGTGCTCATTAAAAAAAAGTTGCTGTTAGTTTGACTGCCTTCAAACGTCCCTCTGTGTGTTCAGTAATCCATTGCTGCAGATTTTCAGCCTGTTTCTCTGTCCTCCCCATACGTGGACGCAAATATTGCTGCACCTTTTAACTATGGATGTACAGGCAAGTGCCATAAAACCTTTTTGCTCATCTTTGAAAACCAGAATTCAGTTTGACTCCGTTGGGAAATGGCTACAAATCTCCAATGAGAAATACTAAAAAAAACTGAAGTGTGACAGAAAAAGCATCGTCTTCTCCAGTCAATGTATGTTTCTGTGGCACTAAAGCAGCTTCTGCACTCGAGTTCTTATCCTTCCTACAGACGTTTGTTATATGTATAATAAAAGGTTTTAATAGTGTGATAGGAATAAAGAGGCTAAACCTGTAACCTCCATATCGGCTTTTTGAGGTAACTTGTTATAAAAAGCTTTTGGTAATGAACATTGAGCTGACGGCGGTTCTCCTTGTCTGTTGCCTCCAGGTCTGAGCACAGAGGGAATCTACAGGGTCAGCGGCAACAAGGCAGAGATAGAGGGCATGCAGCGACAGTTTGAACAAGGTGGGTACTTCCCTCTTAGAGCTTTCTATACTCAGTTATAAGTCTGAAGAAAATGAAATTAAGATGTATGTGTGTGTGTGTGTGTCTCTCCTCAGGTTGTCACAATACTATAATTTCAAACTCTACAGCAGTTCTATGAAAAATGCTCCATGGCATTTTTGATACGCACAGCAATAAATATACTTAATTTAATATGGTATACTTAAGCTTAATTTTCTTAATTGGGTTAAAATCAATAAGTAGTGGACAATTGAGCCCTCGTTTAGAGGAATATATCATTTCAGTGTCACTTCCTGCAAAAACAGTACAAGTGTTAATTTCCTTTATGGAAGTATGTACCTTCGATTCATTCATGCAGCTATTTTATTTTGTGATAATTCTTTATATTTAATGGGCCACTGTGTGCTTCCCTTTGCTTGTTAATTTGCTGATGGTGCAAATAGATTTGACTACTGAGGCACAAATAATCATTCTATACAAAAAAGTTTTAAATCAAGCATGAATCTGGCATTTTGTCATTTATTGTCTGTCTGCCTTATGTAGTCAACCTGTTAGCAGAATTTAAACTTGCAGCAGCAGCTCATTGTTGAGATGAGCAGCTGCAGAGAGGCTGAGTGTCTCCTGTTATTGCAGCGCTGCGGTCAGAAGAACTGCGACAATTTGGGCAAGTGTGAACGAGTCAGTTTATATCGATTTTGATGCAAAAGAGTATCTTAGGAGAATTCAATCTTTTAGTATCGCTTATATCTAGATAGCGATTATTTTGACAATCGTAGCGTGTCTGCCTCTATCTAAAAGAGTCCTGCATTTCCCCTTATTAAGCAGTGCGTATTAATTGGCCTTCAGCTCCTCTCAGACTGCAGAGCTGCCCCATTAATCGTCTACCTGCTCCGGTGTGCATCAACACACGTGCACAAGTGCTCTGAATGTGTGTCTGTCTGGAGTGGGCGGTTACTTGCCTCCAGATTGGTTTGCTTAATGAAGCATCTTGCTGTCGTTATGGATAGCAGACCAAGATGGTGTGTGTGTGTGTGTGTGTGTGTGTGTGTGTGTGTGTGTGTGTGTGTGTGTGTGTGTGTGTGTGTGTGTGTGTGTGTGTGTGTGTGTGTGTCCATGCTTGACTGAGGTTAAATTCATCTCTGGTAACCTGGGTTGAAAATCTGCACTGAATCATTCAACACCTTTTGCCAATGGGAAAAGTCAATTAAAGGTGAAACTTCCAGCACAGGTGGTGCAGAGCTGCACTGAAAAGGGTCCTTCATCCCTGAAGGTGTCTGAAATTTACTGCAGGTTTCTGCAAATGAAACTAAGCTTGAAAATCTAACTGTTCTTTAATCTGGGTGGGGGGGGGGGGGGGGGTTGAATGTGGCCTTGTCTTTACAAGTAACTCCATGATTTCTTAATCTGCTGATCCAAAGTGGTCTGCTATCAGGCTCCAGCACATAGAGAGAGACTGTTTCATTTTGCAACAGTGCAGTACTGCCATTGGCCTTCAGGGGCACTAAACCTGGAAGTTACGGGTATAGCACCCCTAGTGGCTAAAGGTTATATAGCGCCACTTTAAATACATACTACCTCATAGTGTAAAAAACATTAGAATCAAACTACTTGTATTTTACCCCTACTGTTTTTCTTATTCTCTTTTCAATTTCTCTTTACATCAACAATCTCAAAAATCTGGCTTAACAAATTCATTCCTTTAAATCCAGTTGTTTTCTATTAAAAATGTATATAAAGTCAGGTGTATCTTAGGATAATTTAAGTTAAAGCTAACTGTACCTGGATGTAACCCATAAGGATTGCTCATTGCAATAGTTTGGTGACATTTGTAGTTTTCTCCCGACAAACTTTGTCCCATTCCACACAGATTTTAAAGTGATCATTTGACAAACAACTTTATTGGCCTTTTTTTTAAATCAGAAATTCTGTGCACAAATTTGAGTCATTACAGATTTTCTCTAATCCATACAGGATCAAAACTACATATATTCAAACACTAACCAATTAAATGAATTAGAATATTATTGAAAGGTGAAACGCATTAATTACGTACAGACTGACGTTTTCAGGCCTTCGGTTGGGCTGATTTTTCCGCTTACAGCTACCCAATATTTATTTGAATATTACATCAGACCAATAAAAACATTTTTAATATCAAAGTGTAGACTTAATAGAAAGTACCTTTTATTTAAGAATGGTTCAAAATAATCATTGAAAAGCTCCAAATTAATTGCACACAATGTGTATCTAAACCTTTGACCAGAAGTGTAACCTCTTCCTGTGTTGGTCGCCTTCCACAGACCACAACCTGGACCTGGAGAAGGACTTGAGCATCAACACAGTTGCAGGAGCAATGAAGGCCTTTTTCTCAGAGCTCCCCGAGCCTCTGGTGCCCTACAGCATGCAGACGGAGCTGGTCGAGGCCTTCAGTAAGTCCCCGGAGCTTGCTGCGACGGAGGTGGATGTGTGGAGAACCACATTCAGCAACTGTGTTGGATTTTGCCCGAAATCCGTTCCCCCCCCCCCCCATTGTAACGTTTCTTCAGCCTAACAAGCAAAACTCCTGCAATTCAAATCCTTCCATGGGGAGAATTAGATTTACCACTCGCTTGTGAAAAGGGAGGCGAGAGAAGATGGAGGGGGACTATTTAGAGCTTTGGGGAAAAAAACGATGTGGAGATGACGGCATGTGGTGGTGATGGAGGGAGCAGAATGAAGCCATGAAAAAAAATGGTCATATGGTAGATAAACGAGGGTGCTTTTTCCTCTTTATGTCCTGTAATCTGTCAGAATGGAGATTTAAAGCACAGCTTAGCCTTGCATAGCGCCGGAGAGATTTACCCGCGGGCCGCACGGCTGCTGTCACTCACCGAGCTCGGCATGCGTGTGTGTTTTTCAAGGGCCCGTCGAGACCCTTCAGCCGTGACAGAGACCTGATAAACCTCCTGCAGCCTCAGAGTGGAGGAGAGAGCCAACTAAAAGCTTCTTTCTGCAGCATAAAAATCATAAACAAGGTTCTGTCAGAATTAAGAGTTCAGTCTGCGATGCCGCACAAAGGGGCGGAGAAGAGTGAGCGGGTGGGGTTCTGGTAGATCTTCTCACAGGGACGTTACTTTAAATAAGCTGTAGGAAGTTCAAGTTTTGATCTCTGGTAATGGATGTGCAACAGGAGGGGACTGATGCTCTGTAAAGGGATCCCGCGTTAAATCTGTTTTTGATCTGCGCTGACCTCATTGTGGGAATACAAACTCCGATTCTCTGCCTGTAAATCATGCAGCCGATGTGCAGGGGAACATCTGCTCGCTCTGCCTCGCTCTCTCACACTCTCACGCAGGATGGGACTGTGTTAGCCGGTGACGTCATTTTCTCTGACTCATTCCTCCTTGTCGTCAGGCTGAGCACACCCTGAGCGTGTGTGTGTGTGTGTGTGTGTGCGCTTGTGTGTGATTTGCTGTAATCTGCAGGAGACTGATGGGTGGATGTATGAAAACTGTGTGGTCTTTTGTCTCTAGTCTTTCTTTTCTTTCATTTGTTGTCTGAAGTCACTTTGAATGGCACGGCCTTGAAGCAAGTATTTATACGCTTAAGCTTTCCACGTTTTGTGTTTCAGTCGCACATTTCATCTGTTTTCTGTGATGAACACAAAGAAGCAGAGAACTGTGAAGCAAAATAAATGCATGTGGCGTGCATTTGTATTCAGCCCCCTTTTCTCTGATAGCCCTAAATAAAATCTAGTACATCAAACTGCCTTCAGAGCTCACCTAATTAGTGAATAGTGATCCTGTGTTTAAATGAAACTCTGTGTAACTGCAGGTGTTCTCTGAAAGCCTCCGAGTTTCGTCACAAAGACCGAGGAACAGAGCCGAGAGGTGGAGAAGTTTAAAGTAGTTAGGTTATAAAACAATTTCCCGAGCTCTTGGAGAGTTCTGGTCAATCTGAAAAAGAGTTTGGCACAAATGCAGACCTACCAAGATACGTCTGCAGCTGAACTGAAAGACCAGGCAAGAGGATTTAAAAAAGCGGGGAATGGGCCCATGGTGACTGGAGGAGCTTCAGAAATTCACAGCCCAAGTTAGGTTCTGTCAACAGAATGAGTATTAATCATCCACAAGCATGGCTTAAACAGAAGCATGGTAAGAAAGAATCCGCTGCAGAAAGAAAGCCAAAAGACGCACTGCTTACTGTTTGCCATGTCCTCTATATGGCTTGGGGCAAGCTGAAGATTATGTGTGGCACACACTGTGTGTGGCAGAAGACTAACACCGTACTTCCCTCTGGACGCACCCTTCCCATGGTGAAGAAAACGGGTAATGACGGCATCTTGATAATCATCATCTTTATTGACATTGCAAAATTCATTCAAGTGAACTTTGTCCTCTGGATTTAACCCATTCCTCAGGGAGCAGTGGGCGGGCACCACTGATCTCTATTATACACTGGAGTGCTAATAGCCCGCTGTTAGAACGAGTCGCTTTGAAGCCACCAGCCGCCATATTGGTACTCCCTATTTTCCCCCACTAACTAGGGAGAATGTGCGCTACAGCATCGAATAACGAGGATTTTCTCATGTTCAGGGGGGGCTTAAAACTTTTAAGATGTCAAATGCCATATACTTTTATGTTATGTACTAAAACTATCAAGTACTGAGAAAGTCATGTGCTGAAATATTTTTGCATGTTATTTATATATATATATATATATATATATATATATATATATATATATATATATATATATATATATATATATATATATATGAATAACATGTAAAATATTTCAGCACATAATTTCCTAGTACTTGATAGTGTTAGTACATCCACTGACTGTAGAATTACCTGTGAAACGTTTTCACACAGCCAGAAAACTGCTTGTTGTTGCAACCAAATCCTATGGGATTCTGTGAGAGTAGGGAGTAGCAAGATGGCGGCCAGTGACTTCAGTTTTTCGGGCAAATAAGCACTCCAGTGTATAATAGAGATCAGTGGCGGGCACTGTGTGGCGCCTGGGAAGCATTCTGGGGAGAAGGGTCTTGCTCAGAGACTCAGAGTGGCAGCTTTTGGGAGTCGAACCAGGAACCTTGCAGCCTCTCTAGTACATAAGCGCCCTGCTCTCTACCCACTACACTGCCAGCCGCCCCTGATGTGTGGATTGTTGTCTTCAGCGGAGTCAGACTTGTTCAGAAAAAGGATGGATCCCACATGCAGGGAAAACCTTGAGACAGAGCTATAAGGGGCTGAAAATAACTTGAGACTGGGGCAGAGGTTCACTTTGCAGCTGCCAGGCCTGAGCGACAATTGGGTGCTTTTGATGAAAGGGTGTTCATCCGTTAGAATGACCCAGTCAAAATTCAGACCCGCATCCAGATAACAAGAAGAATTGATATTCATAGATGCTCTCGTTCTAATCTGAGTAGGTGCTAGGTGAAAGGTAATTCTGCAAAATAATGACTCGAGGGAGCTGAATACAAATGGACGCCACACTTTTTGTTGTTGTTTAATAAAAACATTAGAAGGCATCCATCATTCGCTTTCCGCCTCCCAATTATGTGCTGCTGAAGTTTGAAGTTTGTTGTTGTTGTGTAGCACAATGTGGGATCGCAAAACATTTTTGTTCCGTGAAACGTCTTCTGCTGAAGGATGAAATTGCCTTTCCATGTGCAGATAATATTAATGCTAAAGCCAATTGCTTTTGAATGTCTTCTTCACTTGTACTCCCCTCTCTCCCTGTTCATCTTTTTGTACTCCCAACTCCAAATCCCCAGACATCTTCTGCTCAAATTCCTCTAATCTTTTCTCTCAGCTGCCCAGGCCCGCTTCCTCCATATAACCTGTCGTCTTTCTGTGCCGATTATTCAGAGATCAACGACAGGGAGCAGCGCTTTCAGACGATGAAGGATGTCCTGCGACATTTTCCCCGGGAGAATTACGAGGTCTTCAAATATGTCATCAGCCATTTGAACAAGTGAGTGATGGACAGGGTCAGAGATGGCCTCTGGCAGCTGTGCTGACTCCACAGCTGGTCACCCCGGTCAGGTGACCTGCAGGTGATGTCACGGAAAAACAAGCGCACTGATTGGATTAGACAGCTTGTTTTGCTTTGTTGTTGGATTTTTATTATTATTATTCGGGCTGAGCCAGAGTGTGTGGTAATGCTGCGGCTGTTTTGCCGTATTTTGCGCGTTAACGCTGGTTCAGGGCACTGATTTAATTATGAATATTCCTTAAAATTCAACACTGCCCCCCAAACGTTCACAGTGGAGCAATGCATTTTAACGTTGCACGATTCTGTATTAATAATAATAATACATCAAACTTATATAGCGCATTTTTGGACACTGAAAGACGCTTTCCAAAAAAAATTAAAAAAATTAAAAACAGAAATATAAGAAAAATCATACCAGGGAAATGCAAGTTTAAATAAGTGGGTATTGAGATGTGATTTGAAGTTCTGTAATGAGTGAGTTCCTGATGGTTTGAGGCAGTGAGTTCCAAAGGGTGGGGACAGCAGCAAAGGCTCGGTCCCCTAAGGTCCGGTGTTATTTTTTGTGTTTAGTCCTCTACTAAGGAGCATTTTTTTTAAATTCTTTGGCAATATTAAGATGAAAGGATTCTAAAACAACGGCGCGCTTGTAAACAGCCACCATTTAGTTTGAACTAAATGTCCAATAAACATTGTAAAGGGTACAATTGTCAGTTTATGACTGAGTTATCAGGCTGATATAATGATGTTATTGCTGCGTAATTTGAGTAATTAGGGGTGTAACCATTCTATAAACCAAAGACTCACTCCATGTAAAACTTTTATTTTTTTGAACAAACATTACTCCTTATAGCCAATAAAGATATTGCTTTTCATAATATTGTTCCAATTACAGGCCCTCATATTTTTTTAACTTTTTATTTTTTTTATGCTCTTTGAAACCAGGTTATATTACAAGTAATCACTGGCTGATATGAGGTTAGAGAAATGTAATGACATTTAGAATGAATGCCACATTTTTACTCCAATAATCCACTGTGTATTATGTTAAATGCGATAAATCGAAAATAGAAATGTCTCTAGCAACCCGTTAACTCTCATAGGTATTCAACAAAATTTGTTTTATTTTTAAAGAGCTTTATCTAAAAATATTAATGTCTGCAAAAATGTCCAACCACTGTCATTTATTTAAAATGGAAAGTTTTTTTTGTTTTGTTTTTTTTAGCCATGATACGCAGGTGACTGACAGCA
The DNA here is from genome assembly GCA_037039145.1 of Fundulus diaphanus. Classification (NCBI taxonomy): domain Eukaryota; kingdom Metazoa; phylum Chordata; class Actinopteri; order Cyprinodontiformes; family Fundulidae; genus Fundulus; species Fundulus diaphanus. The sequence continues at coordinate 24,066,033 of CM073124.1, forward strand.
GGCAGACAGAGGTGGGCGATAGGAGGGCCACTTTTTGTAATACTTTAATTACTCTATTTTTTCCAAAGGAGTTCAACCTTTAGGAGCATCGCTCTCTCTCTCAAAATACAATCAAAAAAGCCACCAGCACCAGAAAGGTATCTGCAGATGAAGACTGAGTGAAAATAGTGGTTCAGTTGGACTGTTTCACATCACTGGAGCTTATCCAACTCACCGTTCATTTGCTATGATATTTAAGCAGTGCTTCCATTATCTTTTACCCTTTCAGCAATGGCCGTCATACCCTCTTCTATACATATGTGTGTTGAGGTTAATATAAAGACACTGCAGCTTTAATTTTACTTTTTTTTTTTAAAGGCAGGCACATTTACGAATATATTGAAATGAGATAAAGAGGAGCACATGTGAGGTGGCAATAAAACGTCTTTATAAGGCATGTGAACCCTTTTTTTTATAGAGCAGTCAACTATTATTATTTTAGATGTGTTTGAGAATCAAATTTTTAAATTGCAGGTTCTGTTATTTTCCAGTATTGTATCCGTGTCTGATCCTAACTCGGCACATTAGTGGAATATCTTATTCCACTAATAGTAATATGAATTTTATGTGGAATCAGCTTATGTCTGTGTTTTCATTTAAAGAGGATTCATGTCAACTTTCGCTTCAGCTTGCAACTTTTCCCGGAGTGTTTCAGGTTAGTTGTTGTTCAGTGTTTCTGAGGCATCAGATCCTGGAGCAGTTGACAGGACTGCACTGCGAAAAGCACAATGTTCCTCTACAATCAGTGCACATCTTGCCGTCTGCTGCGAGAGAGAGACGTAGTGTCTGTGAGCGAGCCGTTTGTTGTTAGAATAATTGGAGCTTTCTCAAAGGCAGTGCCATGTTAAATGGAACAAAAGGATGCAAGGATTGTTGTTCATGTAAAAGCAGCTGATAGCAGCGGTCTAGTCGAAACTGATATTGGAGATGATATTGCTTTGGTAAATATTGGCAATTGTCTTGATCCTTTATGACCTTTCGCTCACTGTTGTGCTGCATGGCCAAGCCTCCGAGTGTTTTGCCTTTGAAAGGGCTTTTGTGACTGTGAGGTAAACTATAAAAAGGACCAGTCAGTCTTGCCCTGGCTTGTAAAAGTAATTTTGCCCCTTGAACGTTTTCACATTTGGTCACAATGCAGCCACAGATTTGTATCCAGTTCCCTTTGCCACAATAACCTGAAATGAAAATTCAGTGTAACCAATTGCCTTTAGAAATCCCATCACTAGTAAACTCACTTTACCTGTTTGTAAATTAATCTAATTTTAAATGTAACTGTGCTTTGAAGCCCTCAGAGGTTTTAAAAAGGGTTTGGTTATGAAGCAATATCCTAAGCTTTGAACGTCTCGTGGAAACACAACCGAGTGGACCATGGTAAACCTGGAGGAGCTGCAGAGATTCAAAGCACATGTTGACAGGACAGCTATTAGTGGTTCAAAAATCTAGTCTTTATGCAAGACTGACGAGAGGAGACCAATTTTTGAGAGGAGGCTGTAAGTTAGTCACAAGCCATGGAGGTGAAACGTGTGGCAGGCTTTTCTTCAGCAGGGACAGACAGGCTGGTCCAGAGTCCAGAATTATTGCAAATGGATGCCACAAGTTTTAGATAATTCGTTAATTGCACTTTAAGAAACATTTTAAAACTTACAATTTTCCATACAGTTCACAATTATGCACCACTTCGTAATAAAATACATTAAAGTTTGTGCATGTTCCAGTAAACAATAGATTTTGTGAATACATGTACTGCATTTTTAGGAAATCTCTTCATACAGTTTAGGCTAAATGGGGCACAGTTCACTCATATCTTCTAAAGCTTTTTTTTACTCCCATATATTGTAAAACATGATGACATTGATGTGTTTCTGTTTCCCAGGGTGAGTCAGAACAGCAAGTCTAACCTGATGACCAGTGAGAACCTGTCCATCTGTTTCTGGCCCACGCTGATGAGGCCCGACTTCACCACCATGGACGCTCTCACCGCCACCCGCACCTACCAGACAATCATCGAGAGCTTCATCCACCAGTGCGCGTTCTTCTTCTACAATCAGCCCCTGTCCAATGGCCTCACCGGCTCCCCCAACTCCACGCTCTCCGGTGGCGGCGGGACCTCGGCCTACTCCTGCATGGCCGGAGGCTATTCCTCCTCCTCCTCGCTGGCTCCGTCCCCCGCCGCCTACGTCCTCCCCGCCACCCCTCCTGTCATCCCTCATTACGGTCCTCCTCTCCACCAACACCACCATCAACACAGGTCCCCGTCCCATTCCCCTCCACCCACCCCCCAGTCCACCATCCCGGCCCTGCTGCCACCCTCGCTTCACCCCCATCACCCCCCGGCCGAGCAACACACGCTGTGAACCAGGGATCAAGGGAACGAGAAGGAGTTTTAGGAGGTCAGGAAGAAACTGGTTGCAGGTTGACGGATTGGAAGAAATCTAAAATGCAAGTTTAAATTGGGAGAGATTGAGCGAGATGCAGTATGTACAGGGAGGAACAGACATGTTTGGGGGGGTGGGGGGGGGATAGTCGGAGGCGTTTCACCCTCTGCTGGTTTCAGAAAACAGAAGTATGGGAAACAATGAAGAGCCTCTGAACTGACTGGATGAACTTTCTCCTTCTTTGACACTTTATCCCTTTGTTTCTTTATCTCACTTCATTAGTCCCACCCTCACTGCCTTTTAGAGAAGCTGCACACTACCGAGGAGTGATGCGTTGGCAGTAGCTGTTGAAGGGACGCAGTGGGCTTTCACCACAAACACAGGCACGCATACGACAGGAGAACCCTCAATCTGGGAACTGCGTCGGCAAAAGCACGAGCCCACCTGCTGCAACGGAGGACCCCGGAGGCTGCGGCCGCGACAAACTGTGCTTGTTTATTTCACCGCTGTGCAGAGGACTTGCGCAAGAAAACACATGTTAAAGCTCACCCAACAGGATGTTCAGTCTCAGGAGGCTGAGAAATTCCTGTCAGCCCCTTGCGCGCACACACACACACACACACACACACACACACACACACACACTGAACGAGATGCAAAATCAGATTTAATCATGGCAGTATGCGAGGCAGAGTTTAAAAAAACAACAGCCAACTGGATCTGCTGTGTAGGATTATGGAGACTGCTTCCCCCTGCTTCTTGAACATCATTCCTCTTTCCAGATATACACCTCAGCTGCACATGTGAAATGTTCTGATTGGTCCAAATTTCTGTTCAGTGCCATGTCTGTCTGTGTGCACCTGCATCCCTGCTTTTTTTTTGTTATTCAGTTTGTTTATGCTGAATTTCCCTCAACTTGACAGTTAGCAGGAGTAATTCCAGTGTTAGACCATTCCCTGTCATGTTTCTTTTCACGCTCTGGTGGTTTTTACAACCGAGCCTGTGTTGTTGCCGTTTTTCATAGAGGACCTTGTTTAAAAAAAAAAAAGAAGAAAAAAAAAGCACTTTTCTGAGGCACATTTTCAAAAGGGGAGCTGCCATAAAGTGGCAGCCACTTTTGCTGTCAGTCCACTTTCTTTCCGGGAGCACAACACTGACATCTAGAGGAAGACTTGGGGATCACCGCCACACGAGCATGGGCGTAGTACCTTTCTTTTACTGTGGTTTCTGTAGCATCTGGTGCAATTGTCAAAATTGGGTGGATTCAGATTAAATGAAGTGGAAATAGATGTTTTAGTTTAGATTTTAAAAAATAGGCAATTTTACTCAAAAGCAAATAAATAGATTATAAGAATTACAAATGTGTAGCTGCAAATTCTATTATGTTGCCGTTTTCTCTTTTGCTACCAGCTCAAAGCTTGAGAAAGAGCTCTGTTCTCTTTCCGACACCATGATTTTAGGGAAAACGGACACAGGGCGAGAGAGATCAGAGCTGGAGGGTGTTAACCAGTCAGGCCTGAGTATTGGACACAGCTTTAGGCTATCTAGAACAAAATGCCCTGTCTGGTCTTATTGGTGGGCAAGAAATGAATTATAACCACTACACCAAGAGCTAAACCCCACTGTGTGCCACTGCATCCCCTGTCCAAAAGAGACAGCAAAGAGAGAACAGGCAGCCCATTCATCTGCCCGCACGACCCGATCAGAGCATCGGCGAATTCCTCGGCTGAGCCTGGCGTTACTGTAGAGACCGGCCGAGATGCAGCTGGAGGAGAATCGCTGAACTGCGATCGAAGGAGGTTTGGGTCTCCCTGCAAGTGTCTCTGGGATCTTTCAGCTCGACAGAAACTAAAAAGACTAAAAATGCATCCGATTCAACCAGCCAGTGAAGACTGCAGGAGGTTTTATCCGTTCACCTCGTTCATTCACCTTGTGTGTTGGCGTGCGTGTGTGTGACACGAGATCCGGCCAGGCGTAAGTGGAAGGAATGCGACTCTTGCTTGTGCTCGTTTACCCCACTGTGTAACCCAGTTAGCTCGTCCAGATCACACACACCGACCAGCAGAGGAAGAAGCGCGAGGGAAAACCGAGCAGGGGGGAGTGTGGGGGTGGGGACGGCCGGCGTACGGGTGAATGGGATCGTTATCTGGGAGACGGAGGGGGAAGGAGGGCGGCGCCCACTGGTACTGCTGTGAGAAACGCCGGCTAGTGGTGTTCCCTTTGTACATCGACCTGTTAATACTGAACTGACTGTGAGGCAGCCAACGACTGAGGAGGGGAAAAAAGGGGGCGGGGAAGGTGGAAGCAAAGGGACAATTTCATGAAGAGTTGCATTCTGATATTAAACTTTGGTTCAGTGATGAAATTAATTGTGGCTGCGTATGTTTTTTTGTTTTTATTTTTGCAACAAAGGTGACAGATGTCTAAGTTAAATCAAGAAACAGGCAACACTATATTGAAATGCTTGTTGTGGGTGGGTGGGTGGGAATCTAACACTTTGCCCTTTAGTCAGTGGTTATAGAAAACACTTCTTTTTTTTTTTCATGTTTAATTTTAAGAAGAAAAAAACACACAAGGTATTTTTTTCCTTTCTTTTTTTCTTTAGCAATTTCTTTGTGAGCAAAGGAGAGACCGGCCCAGTATAATGCATGATTTCTTCCCGACAGAAAGGAAGAGGGCTTCAGCACTCTCGGTATTTAAGTAGTGATGATGATATGAAAATTTAAGAAAAATACTAAAAAAAAACCGCAAAATAAATGGGAGGTGAGGGAAGCTGATGGTGAGACTGATTTAAAAGAGTATATAAATGAAGTACTGTAAAGTGAAAAGATGACGTCACGCAAAAACTGTCTTTATTTGCTGAGTATGGTCATTTGTCTCAGTGGGAATGGTGTATACAGCAAGGCCTTATGTGATCTGTATTATAGTTAATAAATCAAATCTTGTTAAACTCATTGTTTGCTGTCTGTTTCTAAGAGCTGAGATGTAAAACACCCTGAAAGTTTATTTTGGAGACTTGAATCCCACAGAACAGATCAAATAAGTTACAAAATGAACGTATTTTAAATAAAAGAATTAGATTTTTCCATTATATTGAAAACCTTTTCAATTTATCAGGATTTAACACAATCTTCTACAAACCTAAATCCATATTTAGCACATACAACAGGGTTAGATTTGCAAGGTAAGTTTTGAATAACAGGAGAGAGAAGGATGCTGTAGCCCCTGACTTGGTTATGCTGAGGTAACAAAATTAGCTATTCTACTCTGCTTTTGTACTTTGTGGAGTGTCTAATTTTTAATACATTGCATTTGAGTCATCCACATGCTAGGCTGGCATGTCACATCGTAAGTTAGGCGACAGCTGCAGAATACAGTGATTACAAGTAGTGAACATGCATGTTAATTATCCATCCATTGTCTGCTGCCGTTGAACAGGTCACCAGTCCTTCACAGGGAAACGGAGATACAAAGGGCAGGCAAACAATGCAGCGCACATCACCAATTAATCTGTTTTTGAACGGGGAAGAAGCCCAGACATTCACAGGCAAACTCCAGGATTGGAACCAAGGACATCCTCCCTGTTAGGCACGCATGTTAACCACTTCAAAACCATACAACCATATTTTAATAAATCAAATGAATAACATTAAATAGGAACTTGGATGCCTTCAAATCTGTTCTGAAAACCATCCTCATCTTTGTCCCTGCTTGTTTCTGCTTCTGTACCTCCATGGATGGATGGCTGAGCAGGAATGCCTTCCTACCTAATCGTTCTTGGGGGGGGGGGGGGGCAATTTTTAAATACTTGGTACTCGTGAAATGATGTATTGTAATCTTTGGGATTACAGGATAATCTTTGGATCCTGCTGTTTTTTTATCTATAAAAATGTAAAGTTCTTGAAAAGAAAATCCAACTCTGGCCATTTTCTGCAAGATAATTGTATCTATTAAACCATTAGATGCTGAAAAAATGGCTGCAATTCTCAGACACACTTAGCTTTGGTGATTAGTTTTTTTTTTATATTCATACCTCCATTTTCTTTTATGTATTCTTCTCACTGTATATAAGCACAAGTTGAAGTCAGTTATTTCCATATTTCTGTTTTTCTTAACATGAATCTTGCATTGCTTTGTAGGAGTGACGGGGTGAGGGAAACTTAACCATACGACCCAAGAAGTATTTTTTTAACTAGGCATAAACACACAGGCCTGTGCAAAATGTCCAAAAATCCAAAATGTGTATGTACCTTATTTAAATCCAGCTGCCCCTGTGGAAAAACCACATGCCACGGGTACTAAACGTGCACGTATAATTTTGCATAGAAAACAGCAACAAACTATAAAAGGGACTAAACTGCAATTAACAGCATGGATGTAAACAAGTTCAACCTATTGAGTTTGTTGGAGTAGTGATGGCTATAAAGTCTAACAGCTGCTGGGAAGAGGAAGGATCTGCAACGACGCTCCTATGTGCAGGTGGTGGGAGACAGAAGGCCTCTGGCAAAAATGTCTTCAACTCCATGCATGAAGCTGTTGCAGAGCTGGAGAGCTCCCTCAGTGAGAGACTGCTGCATCCTCGAAGAACTGAGTTGAGTCGGGCTTCATGGTGGGCTTATCTAACTTCGTCCTCTCAGCGGCAGATAAGCTGCTGCTCCCACAAACTACACCATAGAAGATGGTTGATGCCACCACAAAGTCAAAGGAAAGTCTTAAGGAGCACCTCATACAGCCTAAGATATGCAAAAAAAAACAACAACGAAATTCATAACGATCACAGTAGGCTTTTAATCACCTTTGTAACATTTTAGAGATGGCAGGTAAATGTAAAACCCTTTTCATATCTTTCATATATATATGTCTCAATATCTCATATAAAAACTGGCTTCTGAAAATGACTTTTAGGAGGATCACGATCTAAGTTGGCCTGATGTGTTTCCATTCTGTGGGCTAGAAACTTTTGCCTTACACGTGATGATAGTTACACACTGATGAGGGACACTGGCGTTCCACTGGGAAACCGGACTGGGACACGGCGGCCCAAAGCTGTCAGGGGAGTCCTGGGAGAGATCCCTGCGAGGGAGCTCAGTCTGTGCCATTTCAGGGTGATGTAAGGAGTCTGGTCCCTGAGAGGGCGGCGTGAAGGCCTCGCTGCCATTTCATGGTGCCCTCAGCTGACCTTTTCATAGAGTCAAACCAAAGGAAATCCATGTCCATGACCTTTGAGGCGCATCTCTTCATGCTGGCACAGGAAGAGAAAAAAATGAGCTTCTGATTGGGGATGAAAAGGGCAGACCTCTGTGCACACAGGAACACGACCCTTAAACTCTAACCTTTAAAGCATCATGGGAGAGAACACGGCCTGGGGGTTGATTGGAAATCTAATACGGGGGATGTAAACACTGTAGAATAGGCTAGACTAATATCGGGCCTAGCAAAACTATTCATACACCTTGAACTTTTTCACATGGCATCATATTATTATAACCACAGACTTTAATGTTGTTGGCTTTTTATGAGATTGACCAAATCCTTGAGTCACCGATCTAAAATGGTTTTGTCACAACGTTTTTGTAGTTTTGGCTAGGAGATAAAAAGTTAAAGGCAGAAAAAAATCCATGCAAGCAAGCAGGGAGCGAAGGAAAAAGCGCCCGAGCAGGCGGAGAGCGAGGTGGAGAACTCTTGTTAGGTGTTCTTGTCAGACAAGACCAAAATTCTTAACTACTACGACTATGCATGGTGGAAAACAAACCCAGCATATCTTTATTTTAACACTTCCACTGTGGAACTTGGTGGTAGTAGCATGATGCCGTGGAGATGCTTTTCTTCAGCAGGGACAGGGGAGATGTTAATGGGAAGGTGGATGGAGCTAAACGCTAGACAATCCTGGACACACCGGTAAAAGCGATGAGACTGAAGCTGCTGGTCACCTTCTGGCTGGACAATGAAGCTAAACATACAGCCAGAGTCACCGTGGAAGGGTTTAACTTTAAAAAATAAAAATAAAGCCTTTGTCAGAAAGGCCCAATCAAAATCCCAAAAAGAATCTAATTGACTTGAAAAGTTCTTTTCACTGACACTCTCCATCCAGTCTGACTGGGGTTGTGCTTTTTTTTGGCAAAGAACAATGAGCAGGAAATTCCATCTCTAGATTTGCAAAACTGGGACAAATATATCCTTAAAAGCCAGCAGCTCTGATTATAGCAAAAGGTGGCACTACAAAGTATTAACTCATAAGGAATGAGAACAAATGCACACCAAAATATTTCAGATCTTTCTTAATTAAAAATAATTCTTTCTCTGTGTGTGTGTGTGTGTGTGTGTGTGTAGACACCAACTCGCCACTAGGAGGCGGCTTTGTCTCACGCTGATCCCTTGCAGCCCTGCTGGATTCTCTGGGCATGGACCTAATTGATCGGGTCAAGTCTTTGGATGTCAGGCTGGGATGACACCTTAATCCTGAGCTCCAGTGAGGTGAATACAAGAAAGCAGCTTCAGAAGACTTTTCCTCCCGATGCTGATCTCCGCTTTCCCCTCTCGCAGTTTGAAGTTCGAGGAGGAAAAGGGGCTTGACTAAACTCCAGAGATAATGTGGGCGAGGAAGAAAGGAAAGCCGCAGAATAAAGACAAAGAATTTAATTGCGAGTCCTATCTGCTCTGTGTTAAATGCATATAATGTTTAGGTCTTAAAGTTCTGCGAAACAACAAAGACGAGGAGAAGGAGGAGGAAGGGGGACATATATAAGGTGGAAGAAAAAAAAAAGAGAGAGAGAGAGAGAGACTGGTCTGATGATGAGTCGAGGCACGTATCTCCGCTCAACCGTGTCTCCTTTCTGCGCTCGGAGCTCGCAGCTGCGGCGGCGGGTATTGAATTCAGATGCGACCTGTCTCTCCGCTCCGCTCCGGCCGCTACAGGTGGAAACGCTCTTATCAATACCGACTGTCCGAGCCTGACTCCAGCCTGATCCGACTCATTGATGATTTTAGGTGCTCCCGCCCTCCCCCTCCTGTCTCCTCCCAGAGGAGCCCTGATTGATTCATGTCTGGGTCACAGTGGTATTTCCATATTGATACCTCGATTGATGACGGCGTTTCAGCGCCGAGCCTTTATTGACCTGCTGGAAAGTGACACGTTTCAAGCTGCTAGGAGGGGAGGAGGGGTGGATTTAGTTTGGAATAATGGCTTCAAAGATACGGGTACTAGAATAACAGAAGTGGATCTAGATGTATGTGGAAAATGTGGCCGTAAAAAAAAAAACCTTTCAAGATTAATAGCAACCTGTGAGTAGGCCAAATGAGATTCTGAGTCTTGATATACAGGGAAAAGTCATGCTGGGTCACAGGGTCTAGCAGTGGTTCTTGCATGTACGATGTCCTGGGCAAACCCCACATGTGCCCCCCTTTCTGTTTTTTTTTTTTTTTTTTTTTTTACACATAAAGATTTCACAGATCAACAACCATGTTTTAAGGAACTGGAAAACGTTGAAGAATATTTCCATCCAGTTTTAATCAGTCTAGAAAATGTGGTTTTCTTGCTTGAGCTAATCTAAATGTGTCCTAGCTTTAGGACGAAAAAAAGAGCAACTAAAATCATCTTTTTGACTTGGAACTGGAGTTGATCAAATGCAGTCATTACAAACAAGGAAATAGCTCTTCATTTAATCCGTGAACAGGAATCTTAAATCAGGTCGAACCGAGATACAAGCCATATTTTTCTTAAAGTGCTTCTGTGGACAACACAGGAAGTATCCACAACCAATTGAAAGAATCCGCAAAGAAGTAACATAAAACATGTTTAGGCCGCAAATTACTTATTTATTACGGGTGCTTGTACTGCCCTTTGAGACGATGGCTCCCTGGGCGAAGAGCCTGTAACAATAGCCACTAATGACTTCCAGATATGAAATGTGTTATTATAGTACTTTTCAGTGGTCTGCCATACTCATATTGACAAGCACTGAAAAAGTATTGAAAATGATGCATGAATATTTTTAAAATAAAGGCAAGTTCTAGTGGAGGAAATGCTGCAAAAACGTTATGGCTTTTGAAGCTGTCGACTTGATAAGAGATGAACATACAGTGTTATTAAAAAGCGTACATACCCCAGTTTAAGTACCAAGGTTTTGTTATATAAAACCCACCATATTACACTATAATAAATCCTTTCTGAACTTTTTCAACATTTAATATTACTTCTATCATGTTCAGTTACTCTGAAAAAGAAATGTCAAAAAAAGGTTTGATTAATTGATTTGGTTGGATAATCTTTTTCACTTTTCTTGTCATACTGAGCACTTTCATCATCCATCAGCCGAGCCACACTCATAAAACCAACACATACATACACTGGCTCACACATTAGTAGACAACTCAGGTTTAAGTGCCTTGCCCAAGGACACATCAACATGTGGTGAGAAAAGCTAGGATCAACCTCACAATCTTTCAAATACCGACACAGCTAGACTTCCTGGCAAACTCTTTAACAAACACTTGTGGTGTGATCTCAGAATTTAGTTTACCTAGGTATAAAACTAACAATAACAGCAAATCTGATGAACTGGAAATACATTTGGACTGCTAAACACAGGATAAAATCTGTTGTTTTGTCAATGTGTTAGCAGAAAAGGAGGAAAACTAAAGCAAAATACTTTTTGTTCAAAGAAAATATCCAAGACTGGCTAAAGTCTTCTAAAACCTGTGTGAGAATGTATTACAGTCTGTTGAAACCAAACTACTCCAAAAGGTTCATTTGATACACACAAAAAAAACAACAAAAAATAACTGTTGGGTTTATGTTACTACCAATGTGTTGATAGTAGCATGATCTGGGGTTACTTTCACCACCACTGTGGGTCCAAACAGATCTAAATCCATAAAAGAATGACTCAGAGATGAAAATGACTGTTGTGGAATATCTTAACCACAGTCCAGAACCACATTTGACTTAATAATCAAGCTCCATCAGAGATCAGAGATCTGATTGCTCCATATGTTCCAAACACAGCACGTCGCTCTCAGATTGCAGGTCTACTTGTAATGTGTAGTGCTCTGGGAACCTGAGATTCAAAACGGACTCAGTGTTTTGTCTTTAAAATGTCTATTATAAAATATGTAGATAGTGGCAGAGGAGACAGGCAGACAGGAAAGGCTGACCAGACGATGCAGGCAGGGACAGATTTGACCGCATCATGCAGGCAGAGGCAGACATGACCAGAAGATACAGGTGGAGGCTGACTTGACCAGAAGCAAGCGACATGTTCCCAGCGTGGGCAGAGTGAGACACAGAATCCCCAGGAGAAACCTTAACCATGCGGTGCACACAAGCATTAGTTAAACCAACTAGCATGGGCAGGGCGAGAACAAGTCCACAGGATAAACATGCTGAGTGACAAAAACACTGGGAAAAACACTTGCAGGCCGCAAATAGAGACAAGACATTCTGGCAGGAAGCAGTGAGTGAGGCAGGTATAAGTAGGTGGGGTCCCAGGTGTAATGGCTTGAGGATAATTAATCTGTGGCAGGTGTAGCTGATTATGGTGAATGAGAGGTGACAGGGAAGTGGCTGAGATGAGTGGGGAATAACCAGTCCAATAACATAAAAAACCCAAATCATGACAATACTGGGGGTACCTAGAGTCTCTAAAAGTAGAATGGGACGGAGATTTTATAGGCTACGTTCACACTGCGGGTCTTGATGCTCAATTCCAATTCTTTTGCTGAAATCAAATTTTTTGTTCTTCTGAGGTGGCAATTCATGCTACTATTAAATACATGCACGGACGACAGAAGGGGATGTCATACAGCAGCAGCACTGTTTACAGAAGTAATAGTGAATGTATGTATCCAAATTAGTACCATATATGGAAGTGGCACAGATCAGATGTTTTATTTGGGGGGGGGGGGGCAAAATATGGGCAAAATGAGTGGATTTGGGTCGTATTTCCCTGCAGTGTGAAGGAAGCCTTAGTTATCAGGCTCCCCTCCTGTGGAAGCAACTCCCACTTTTACTCTGTGAAGCAGACTACTGTCTGTCTACTTTTAAGACTAGGCTTAAAACTTTCCTTTTTGATAAAGCTTATAGTTAGAGTGGCTTCGGTTGTCTTGAGCTATCTCTGTAGTTATGCTGGTTTAGGCTGCTGGAGGACATCAAGATCTATTTCTCTTACTCTGCTGAGTTCTCCTACTGTTCTCCAATTTGCATTGTTTGTTGTTATTTCAACTTTTAACTTTTTGTTCTCTCTGTCTTTTTCTTTTCAAAGTAGGTACATCAGGTCTGGCGTTCTGTTAGTTGTGACAGTTCCGGGGAGCAGATCCTCTGCCATTACCTTTTCTAAGATTACTGGATCAATGTGTTCTTTTTTGTGTCTCTGCTCTGTGTTCTCAAACCCCCAGTCGGTGGTGGTAGATGGCCGTTCAGACTGAGCCTGGTTCGGCTGTAGGTTTTGTCTTCCTGTTAAAGGGAAGTTTTCCTCTCCACCGTCGCTACATGCATGCTCGGTATGAGGGATTGCTGCAAAGCCATCAACAATGCAGACTACTGTCTGCACTCTTTCAGGAGTGGATGCTGCTTGTCAAGACTCTGCGATCTGCTGGGTTTCCTTACACAGGAAACCTTTTGACCAGTCTGTTTGTATGATTTGATTATATTTGACTTTGTAAAGTGCCTTGAAATGACATGTGTTGTGAATTGGTGAAGTTAAATTGAATTGAATCTCTGGGGTCTCCTACAGAGGGTTTTTGCCAAGAGATGTCCTCATGAGTTATTAGACCTGGAAAACTTTACTAAGCAGAGTGGGTAGATATTACCAATTCAAGATCAGTTGCTGACAGACTCCTGCCAAAGACCAAATACTGAAACTAAATCAAACGGGGCTTTAACAAAATGTTATTATCATGGTTGTATGTACTTTCTTATTTTTCATATTGTCCCTCTACTACTGTTGAGTTACAGATGATAAAGGTTACATTATAGATGATGATTAATCCTTAAAAGGGTACAGGCCATGGTAAGATATTCCATACCATGACCTCCAAATATATAATTACGCCTAAAATCATTCACACAAACCTGGCAGATTTAAATTTAGAATTATTTTCATTCAACCAAGAAATTTGTTTCTGATAGAAAATGAGCAGGCATATCTTAAAAGATAATAAAATAACGTAAAAGGAGCATCAATTAGGAATAATGTATATTTTTACAATTTCCTTCCACTATACACTACTACGTTTTGACATATTGTAGTATATATTCTCACAAAGATCCTGAACCAAGGTTGTGATGTGACAAAATGTGCAAACCTGTTGCAAGGCACTCTATTTACATTTCTGCACATCCTAAACAAGTGAGAGTAAGATCAAATCTTCAAAACTTAGACAAAACGTTGTTCTTTCAGTCCTGTACAAAACCTAATAATAGATGTTCTTATAGTTCATGTTACAAGTGCTAACAAACTTTTATAGAGCTACAATCGAAAGCATCTTGTGTCTCAGTGTGACAGTGTGGTATAGGGGCTGCAGGGCACAGGAGAATAAGGAACTGATAGAGGTGTTGAGGTCAGTACAGGGGATTGTAGGACGAGTAGCACCATCTAGCAACAGTATCGCAGAACTATCATAACACTGGTTTGCTTAGTTACGGCAATAAATCCAAATTAAATAATGCCGGACCGAGCCTGACCCTCTGAAATGCCTCATAGTAAAACGGTTGATTGAAGAACAACCGTTATTAATTAAATGTGGGATGGGGGAGACAGCTATCCCTGTGTTGGTCCCTCTTGGGCACCTTTGCTCTGGGTGTCCTCTTGGGTGTCTGAGGTTCTCGTTTCCCTGGTGTAGCGCTCCTGGGCGTGGGTCTTTCGCTCCTCTCAACCACTACTGAGCATTTTTCTTATGGATAAACCTTAAATACACAATGACAAAGCCTGACAAAAATCCTTTACACCTGTCTATCTATCTATCTATCTATCTATCTATCTATCTATCTATCTATCTATCTATCTATCTATCTATCTATCTATCTATCTATCTATCTATCTATCTATCTATCTATCTATCTATCTATCTATCTATCTATCTATCTATCTATCTATCTATCTATCTATCTATCTATCTATCTATCTATCTATCTATCTATCTATCTATCTATATGCCTATGATAACACAAACAACTTCAGTAATAGTAACCATCCATTGATTGTTTCCCATTTATCTTAGAATAGGTGGCCAAAGACTCAATTTGGGGAATTTTTAAGTCACAAGGTGAAAGAAAAGATGTCACCTGGTGATATTTTTTTCTCAAAGGCCAGAATGAGACAACAATTTTTCTATTTCTTTTTTTTATTTGGATGTTACCATACATTTCCTTGGAGATTGGCTGACTTACCACTTTCCTCGCTCTCCTTTTCAGATCTGTTCATAAATGTTCCATTGGCTTGGGATCAGAAATCAGAAACCCAAACACTTTAATCATATCATGCTTTTAAATCTTTTTTACATTGAAATCATTCAGTTGTGGCCTATATAAAGTGAAACTGCAATGCTTTGGTCTGAATTTCTCGTTAATTTACCCCCACATTCCCCCCCCTTTCCTTCTGTTCTGAGACGCATCTCAGAGCAACTAATTTTGGTGCTGTCTCTTTAAATCTAAATGTGGCACTTCACACTCCGCTCCCTTCTGGTCGTGGAGTGTTCCACTCCACCCCGTTCGGTGATTTTAGGAGTATACTGGGGGACGGTTTAATGAACAACCGATGGTTTAACCGCTTGTAGCTTCGGCATCCTTCAGCTTGGACTACAAAATTGCTCCGACAAATTAATATGGCAGATTTGCGAGACTGGGAAGGAAGAAATCCATCACTACATTCAAATTTTCTGCACTCCTAAAGATTCCAAGTACTCAACAAAAAGTATGTAAGGGCTAAAAAAGTGGAGCCTTTAACAATGATCATTTTGGCAGAGCAGCTTAATTTTAGTTTCTTGAAACAAAAGCATGTTTCCAAAATTGCGATGGGCAACTGTGGCTCAGTAGGTAGAGATCTTGCAATTAGAAGGCTGTGGGTTCAGTTCCAGCTTCCATATGTCGATGTACTGCTGGGCAAGGCATTTAACCCTAAGTTGCCCAACGATCTGCATATCTGCATACCCGTTTACCATTTAGTGGCTTCTTCCTTTCTGAACGGCCTTTAAGGCTATTTGGTCCAGGACTTGTTTTACTGTTTGCTTACGCACAGTTTGTACCAAAACTTGTTGATCTCTAGGACATAGCGCTGTGCTTGAGGTGTTTCCCTGAAATACATCCAAGGGTGTGCCTCCATTTAAAGCAAATGTGAAGCTTACAAAGCTGTGAAGAACTGACTGATTCAATTCAATTCAATTCAATTCAATTTTATTTATATAGCGCCAATTCATGAAACATGTCATCTCGAGGCACTTTACAAAGTCAAAATCAATCATCACTGATCTCAGTGAATGTAAACTTCTCTATTTAAAAATAGGAATAAAATATAATATCTCTCATTATTCTAACATTTGGTAAATAGAAATAATTTACGTAATCTTGTATTTAAACAAAGTACATAAATATCTGGTTTCAGCTGTAAGTGTCTTCCATCTTTAAAGTTTATGTGGAACATGTTTGCAATTATGTTTTTGGTGTTGTAAAATTTAAAAGATGGAAATCTAGTCCTTCAGGTTTGTTAAACAAAGCGTTCCCTGCTTTGTGATCTATGCTTTCAGGATATTCATACAGCAACTGTTTTAAAACAGGCCAGTTTCTCCTCCTTTGAGTCTAATGCGCTTGCTGTATAATGCAGAACAACTCCGCAGAGAGCTTTGAGTTGTGAACCCAATTTTACAGATGCCTTGATTTAAAAGAGGGGCGTACAACAATCTGATTCTCTGGACATGTGTTGTGTTTGTTGCAGAGATTACTTCAGAGGCAAAAAGCATTGTGCCGAAAGAGAAAAACATTGAGTGTACGGCAAGGATGATGTTACTTTACAGTTGTTGGGTCAGCAGTCTAAATGGGCGCTCGGCCTGCAGGTCTTTGTGACAAGTATCACGAGCCTCAGTGTGTACACGCTGATTACATTTCCTGAAGTGGAAAAAATGCAAATAATAAATGTATGAGCAACGTGCTTGTTTTTTTTTTTTTTCTTTGCTTGATTAATTATGCCGTTTAATTCTAGATCCACCACGCTGCTCTGCTGTATAATTTCCCAGTGGTTTTGGCTGTTTCTTCTCTCGTATGCACTCTCTTCTCTTTTTTTTTTCCCTCTTTGCGAAATGAATCGTGGATCCAATCGCCCGTACCCGGGGGAAAGCGGAGAGCTGGCGAATGGGCTGACCAATCATGAGCATCAGAGGCAGACGCACAGACGGAGGCAGCCTTTTGTTGTGCACGGCGCTCATCAAGTTAGAGGACAACTACCAATTTGCCCTGAAGAAAATTAAAAGATTGCGAGTAGGCAGACAAAACAGGCAACTTCAACTTGTTTGTTGATCTGCTTATTTCTCTCTTATTACAAATCCCATCCTGTCTTCTCTTTCGGAGTGTGTTTATCCGAGCGAGTGGCACCGATTCAGAGCCATTCATAATGTAAACTGGGACCCTGGCTGCTCCTCTATTCCCAGCCTGGCCAACCCTTTTCTCAGTCTCGACAGCTCCAGGTTAGCTCTCTTTTCCCTCTTCCCTTCCCTCCAGCGTTCCTCTCCAACTATCCCAGGGGCCCCACTGAGAATACTGCTCAGATTCAGGCCTCTGAGCCCCCAAAGCCGGTCCTAATCCTCTTCATCGATCGTCCTGAGATTTTCCTCCCCAGCACAGCAGGCCCGGCTCCCCGATGCCTCACGCTGCTCGACCCTGAGCAGCCAGCGCCTTTCACTTAGAGCAAAACCCAGGCGCGGGAGCATTACCTGCATCTGCTCAACAGATGGGTGTGGTTAATGCAATGTTTGTTATTAGGTGCCAAAACAGAAATCTCCTGAGACCTGTAGGGTTCTTCTTCTTCTGTTTTCAGCTTTTTCCTTCTAGGGGTCGTCAGAGTGAGTCCTGTAGTGTTCCTGCTTTTCCAAATTCATTCATCATAATTTCTACTAAAGTAATGTTCATCTAGCAATAGTCTTGAAGATGCTTCTGCGAATAAACATTTGGAAATGCCACGGTGTGGTCTTTGATTTAAGATTTTATAAACTTGGACAATGCAGTCAGAATGGAACATTTTAATGGAAAGTAAGCAATAAAGAGAATCCACTAAATGTCTACATAAGGTCTTTTGGAAGCCTCTTTAGTCTACACGTGTAACGGAGACAACAGAAAAGATAATATAGTCGAACATCAAAGGAGCTTAGTAGAACTTTAAAACTACAAATGATTAATTATTTGGGATTTTCTTCCTCAAGGTAGGTTTTTTTACCAATATCCTCACTGTCTCCTTGTTCACAAATGCCTGGTAAAATTAGCCAAGTTTCTTGATTACATATTCTTACAGAGCCTTATACATGTTGTAGGGGTTATTAAAACAGCATCTATGAAGGAACGTCTGGCCCCTTGATTCTCTGTTTAGCTGTCTTTCTTTTCAAGACGGATGGACAAGTCACTGCTGCTATTACCTTTGGTACTCTTCTTGCTTTTCTTTCCTATTGAAGTTGTTCGTACACCCACACAGTAACACTGCGTTTAGTGGTGTCTCTTTTCCGGATGGGACAATTGACCAACCTATTTCTGCCTTTGACTTTGGTACTCTGTTTTCGTTTCAATCCAAAGTACTCCTACCACAACGATGCAGCGTTTCATAGTGTCTCTTACCTGGATGAAGCCAGGGGAAGTTTTATTGCTGTCGTTTACTCTGCAGCTGTCTCTTTTTCTTTTCATATTGAAGTACAGTGATGTGCTGATTAGCTGTGCCTTCTCCTAAGATGGAGCAGTTGACAGAGCTATTGGTGCCTCTGACTCTGTGTACTTGGCTAAGGTTTCCCATAGAGAGTAGCCGAATTCTGGCACGGCACTTCTGTGTTTAGATATGTCTCTTTCCTGAAAAGGGCCAGAATTGACAAAGCTGTTACCTCTGTCAACTAAGGTTCTTTGTTTGAGTTTCTTTCTAAAAAATAAAAGAACTTGTAGCAGAGATGCACCAGCACTGTGCTGCAAGTTTGTCTCTGTCTGAAGTTATTAAAAATGAATCGCTGCCAACAACTCTGTGAAGTCTCTCCCAGAGAGAAGTACTTCTGGCACAGTGCTGCTATGTTTAGCTGAGTCTCTTGTCTGGATGAAGCCATCAATAAAGCTATTATTGACTTTAGTATCCTCTTGTTTTTTTTTTCCTTTGATAAGTCCTCTTGGTAAGGCAGCACTGTGTTTAGTTGTTTTTCTTTCCTGGATGGAATCATTCACAGGGTTTTCCGCGGTAATTCTGTATACTGTATTTTTAACGTGTCTATGTTAACACATAAGGAGCACCGGATTATATGGCGCGTTAAATATTCTTCGTCAGTGTGTAATACCGTTCATACTGAGCCTGGTTCAGCTCGAGCTTTTCCTTCCCGTCAATGGGGAGTTTTTCTTTCCACTGTCGCTTCATGCTTGCTCGGTATGAGGGATTGCTGCAAAGTCATGGACAATGCAGACGACTCTTCCTGTGGCTCTACTCTTCTTCAGGAGGAGTGAATGTTGCTTGTCAAGACTTTGATGCAATCAACTGGGTTCTCTTATATAGGAAATTTTTTGACCAATCTGTATAATCTGACCCAATCTGTATAATCTGATTGAATTTGACTTTGGAAAGTGCCTTGAGATGACATGTTTCATGAATTGGCGCTATATAAATAAAATTGAATTGAATTAATATCACTGTTATCACTCCGCATACTCACATACTACCTGAGAGGGAGACGAACAAACTATCCGTCTCTGCCGCGAGGACTAAGTAATTGGACTACACTATCCTGTTTCTAACATAAGGCCAAAATAAACTTCACTGGTATATTGGATTAATTTACTTGGTTTATTGTTGCTAGCACGTACTCCGGGTGCAGGTGCCTTACATGAATGCTCTTCTAGTTTAGACATTACAGTCAGGCAGTCTTGTTGACTGCTCAGGGTTCCTGCTATGGGGACGATCATGGGCCGATCAGGTAATGACACAGTGTACCATAATGCTCTGAATATCCATTGAGCGGAACGGCTTCTTTGCTTTACCAAAGTAGTACTTACACTTTTTGACAGATTTTTGAGCGCATTGTACCACATAAAATCAGTCAGTAAGCACAAGTACAGTAATGATGAAGATGTTGTTCAGGGTTGTTCATAATGTTCTTCATTTTATGAAGAATCCTTCTTTGTAAAGTCATCTCCAGAGGTTCTAGAGGAGTCCCCAGAACAGAGTCGGCCTTCTTTACAATCTTGTTGAGCTTCTTTAAGTCAGTTGCTTTGATGCTGCAGAGGAGCATCTTGCTGCAAACCCTGAAAGACCTAAGCTTCCTCAGAAAGTACAGTCTGCTCTGTCCCTTCTATTGTAGCAGCTTCACAGCTGCGTTTCCAGTCTGTGTTCCAGGTGAACACAGCAATCTCTACTTCTCCACCTCCCCTTCTTCTCCATTGATGGTAATAGTGTTGGCCCTATTCCTGTTTCTCCTGAAATCTACAATCATCTTCCCTGTTTTATTCACATTTAGGATGAAATTATTGTTTGTTCAGGGGTATCTGCAATATCCAGTGCAGTTCATTTTACCTTGTAGTCAAAATAGCCAAAAACTGTAAACAGGAAATTTGGTTTGCTGTTATTCTTTTACCAAAGAAAAGAAAAGAAACACCTCCACCAGATTCTAACTTTGTAATGCCTCTACTTTTCCCTTTTTAATTAAGACTTTTCATTGAGTAAAATTTTATGCCTCCTTTAAATGGCTCTCTCCCCTAAAACATCTATTTGTAATGGCATCTTGTGTTGACCTGTAGAACTTTTCTTTTCAAAGAAAATTATTTGTAGAAGGAGAACATTTAAATTTAAGTTTTCTCAAAGAACAAAATTGGTTGTTTAGATCCCGAACATGTCTGAATGATTGTAATGCAACATAAATGTTGTTCTTACTTTAATAGTTTGATATTAATAAGAGTGGAAGTTAAGTTCTCTGAATATCCCAAACATATTTCTCCCAACAGAGCCAAGATCACATTAAGGTAAAAACCAACCAAAATTAGAATCCCTTTTTTTTTTCCTGCACACTTTAAAGAAAAAAAACCCTAAAAGCATCAGAATATTTGGGTGACTGTTCTGCATTATGACACATATTTAGGAGTTTTTTTTTATGACTACAAATACTCATACAGAGGTGGTAAATGCCAAAGACTGATGGTGTCACATCAGCTCAGTAAGGATGGAGGGCAACGGAAAAAATATGCAGCCACTGCTTTAACTAGATAAGTTAGAAATATGTATTAACTGCTTAAAACTGAAACTTGATGATACATCTATAACATGAGGACAAGTCATATTTTCATCCATAATGCCGATGAAAATGAAGTGATGGAATGCAATAAACGCAACACAGCTCTGCTGGAAGATGAGAAAGGATCATTACCACATGTCTCATGAGAAAGCTACCGACCAGAAGTGCATCCTGCACAACATGCCCGTTCATGATTTATTTACACAGCGAGCTTTTGCCGGACTCTGCTGTGTGTCTTATACTGCAAGCATGGAGGTTTTCAGGAGGCATTTTCCTCCGTTTCTGTCTGCCTGTGAGCAAGAGCTGCACGGCTGTGTATCCAGTAAAACAGCAGATGATTAAACCTCATGCTTTATTAACAAGCTTTCCGTGTGGTTGCCTTCTTAACTCCGTCCCGTTCGTAAATGAGAAGGAGAAACGTGGACATTTGGACTTGTCAGAATTTAGTCCAGTTATAGAATCTGAGCCTATGTTGGCATTTGCTGCTAGAACAGATGGTAATGTAGCAATGCTGTTTAGATAAGGCTCGCTGTCACATTTGGGAATCTGCTCCAGAGATTTATCTGGCACGGTGTGGCTGTGGTTCTTTTTTGGGAAGGAATTAATTTGACGGTATTCTGATTTTTTTTTTCCCCATACTCATTTTATAGTGCAGATGCATCTTTAATCCATCTTTGGATTTTATTAATGATGATGAATTTAACATTCACCTTGCACCTTTTAACCTTCTTCACAAGGCTTTCCCTCCCTCTCATTTTGAATGTTTTTTCTTTTTTTTGCATTAGCTTGTCACACTCTCCCAGTTTTTACACACATATCAATTTTTGCAGTTTTTCCATTTCCTCACTCTCTGCCCTCCATCCTTCAGTGCATCGCTCTTTCCTCTCATGCCTTTTCCTTTCTGCCCTTTTCCTTCCTTTCCTTGCTCTTTCTTCCTGTTTTAACTTTCTCTCCTCCTGTCTGCTCCTTCCCTCCTCTCTTTCTTTCTGCCCTCTCTCTTTCTCTTTATTAATTTATTGGGTTGTTATTCTCCTTGCCTGGCTCTGCTAATGAAGGCAGGATGCAGATGAGGGCATAGGTCGCCTCCGTTGCGATCGACCCCACCGCCCCGCAGCATGGCACTCTGACTGGCACAGGTCAGTGGCAGCTGTCAATCAAAACACACTCACCCACACGCACACAGACGCGTCCACATGCACGCTCACACACAGCTGCTAAACAAACACTTAAAACAAAATAGAGACAATTAAGCACTTTATAATAGACTATTGAATTCAGAACTTCTATTAGTTATTGTCTTCATATCCAGATAATAGACAAAACTTTTAAGCAACCACACTTATTTCCAACATCACTTCAGTTTATTGGGGTTTGCAAATTTTCCTTTTTGTACAGCTCTCCTCTGTTTCCATCCCGTCATTTCAATCGGGTTGAGCTCTGGTAGCTTCATACAAAAGGATTTTGACTTTGGTTCCACATTGTTTTCAGCAGAGACATTTTAAATCCCATATACAAAAAAAAAGGTAAATAGAAATAATTTTCTTGTAAATAGGAACATATACATTTTCAACAAACGAGGAAGATATAGTTGGATTTGTGTTAATAAGCATGGCATTGATCTGGGTACTCAAAGTGACAGCCTGGGGGAAGAAATTGTCTCTTAAGCCGCTGGTTTTAGCAAAAAGCACCCTGTAGAGCCAACCTGATGGTAAACGTCTAAACAGTGTGTGTGCAGGATGTGTGGGGTCTGCGGAAATGTTAGCTGCCATCTTTTTTACTCTAGACCTGTACAAGTCCTGGATGGAGGGAAGGCCAGCCCTGATGATCCTCTCTGCTGACCTAATTGTTTGTTGCAGTGTAGACCCGTTTTGTTGTGTGGATGAGCCAAACCACACGGGATGCAGGAACATGGACGAAGATGATCAGCAGCTCTAGGGGAAGGTTGTACTTTTTGAATTGCCGCAGGTTGTACAGTCTCTTCTGGGCCTCCAAACAGCGTCTATGTGTGAGGACCGGCTCAGTTCCAGTGAAACGCGGTCCCTCCTAGGAATCAGAAGTGATCCACAGTAGACACCATGTTGTGGAGGATGCTGACAGGAAGGTAGTGTGTGTTCGCTGGACATCCACTGAGATCTTCATTGAATTTAGCGGGTTAAGCTCCAGGTGGTTTTACCCGCACCGGTGGACCAGTCGATTGACCTCTTGTCTGTTTGCAGAGTCGTCATTGTCCTGGATCAGACCAATCACAGCGGCGTCGTTCATGACCCTCAGAAGTTTCACAGACTGGTCTGCTGAGGTGTAGTAGTCATTTGTGTGCAGAGAGAAGAGGGAGTGGGGAGAGAACACACCCTTGGGGAGCGTTGGTGCTAATTATTTGTTTACTGATTAGAAAAAAAAAACACAAACTGAAAAAGACATGAACATATTTAATATAGTTGTTGTGTTGATTTGCCATCTTTGGTTTTCTGCAGACCTGATGCTCTGAGTATGATCAGATATTTTTACTTCAGCCTAATCTTTGTAATGGATATTGCTGTCAATGTTTTTTGTTTTATTTTGATTTACCATTGCAAACCTAAACTTAACAACTTTGAACAGACTAATATGCTCCAGGAGAGAGAGAGAGATTGAGCCTTCTTCTCTTCTCCTGCTTTTTCTGAACATTTTATAGTTTTGCTGTGGGATGAACTTGATGAAAGGTCCACTCTTGTAAAGATTGGTAGCTCTCTTAAGTCTTTTTTTTTTTAGTAATGATAGAGTAGTTTTTCTCACTGTAAAATCATCCCAGTGAACATTGTTGGAGAAAATGACAACTAAACAATATTTAAATGTTTCATAGACATCTAGGCAAAATTTGGTGGCGCACTAATCGAATTAAAAACTAACTCATTGTTAAGCGTGTAACAACTACTAAAGAAGCTGCGGAGTGCCATAAAAGTGATGAATGAATAATGTGATAAAGTGAATGTGATAATGTGAATAATGTGAATCTGATAAATGTCAACATGTCCTCCATGTATTTTGGGACCAAGCGAATGCTAATAGCTGAAACGGTTATTGTGTGAAATGGTTCTTGGCACTGTTGCCAAGTCCGCTTATAAGCGACTTTGGGCTTGTTTTTTTCTTAAGTCGCATGTAATTTCCGTGAGTTTTTTGGGCCTGTTTCTGAACATGAAGTCGCTTATTTGGACTCTAAAATAAGTGACTATAAACATGAGTTATAAAGAGACCCACTCGAGACACCGTGAACCAGCTGAAATATCACTCCGCCTTCACTGTTATATTGAATTAACTTACCTGTCCAGCAGAAGGTCTGCAACCTCCACCTCTGTTTTTAAGCCCGCTGCCTCATGATTGTCTCCACTCCACCTGGTAATAATAGCTACGCAGATGTAGCCTCTCGTTTTCCCCCAGTTATTACTTCTTTTTCTTTTCCTGGTTACTTTCTCTTCCTTCTCGCTGGGCAAAGAGTATGGATGGCCCTACATTTCAACAGAAAATATATATAGAATGATCTGACAGTCGTCTTTGCTATTTTTATACTACTCCTCCTCCTCCACCACCACTGACAGCATGTCTTCATATATAAGACAGATAAGTAAAACATGTATGCCTGACAGTTTGTCCCTTTTCGGCTACTGTAATCAAAAATGGCAACGCAACAAGCCGTCTTCCGGTGGGTGCACCGCCACCTATGTATTTATGAACTACGAATTCAAAGTTTTGAGAATGCTTTCATTTTTGATGTGATTGTTATTAGACTTTGGCAGGATATGTATTTATAAGAACAATGCTTGATATTTTGCTACTTAAAAGCCAAATTACGTACACACTGTCCCTTTTAGCCCTGCAGCCCCCAGTTCTGGGGAGGGAATTGAACATTTTTGTTTTCTCTTTACTTTATTTTCATTACTGTAAATTCCTTTTGTTAAACATAGCCTATTTGGTATCCACATATTATCTCGGATTAAACCATGATTATTTAAATAAAGATTGTAATTGCTGAATAAAGCGTTATTAGATTTAAGCATCTTACTTTGAGGGAAAATTTGATTACTGCCTAAGATCTTTCACCAAGTAGGCTATATACCTTAACCCAAACTGAGTATTGCATACCATGTACAACACAAGTAATGTACGTCTTAGTCCTGGAGACTACTTATTGGTTATTGTTTTAATGTTTATGAGTGAATTTAGGTTGCTCACTGGGATGGATAGTTTGAAAATCATCCCACACCTCGGTACTGATTGGCAGGCAGCAGCAATATCTTCTCTAATGTCATTACTGAAGTCTTTCCAGCTGGGCATAGTGTTAATAAGCACCTGTATGGACAACTTGCCACAAAATCATCCTTTTATATAGGCGGTCTATATAGGTGCATGATGACCAGTTGATTAAGGGCATTTAATAAGAAACACCTGTCTACTACTTTCCCTCATAAATCCAAAGCAAGTTTTCATGCACAGGTTTTGCCTTTAAAGAAATTAACAGTGTGTAATCTATTGGATTTTGCCCACTTCATGTTAGATTTTAATAATATTTTAGTACCTATGGAGGACCTAATCATTTTATTATATTCTGAAAAGTAAAACCCTAAAATCAACTATAATATTGTTCATTTCAGTTAA
Organism: Fundulus diaphanus; assembly: GCA_037039145.1. Lineage (NCBI taxonomy): Eukaryota > Metazoa > Chordata > Actinopteri > Cyprinodontiformes > Fundulidae > Fundulus > Fundulus diaphanus. The sequence continues at coordinate 24,091,520 of CM073124.1, forward strand.
TCTGTGACAGAAGTCTTGGGTTGAATTAAGACTTTCTTTTTTTATAACGGTTATATTTTTGCTGACTTAATACCCCTAAACTAAGACAAGCAGCAGTTAAACCTTTATTTGCACCTATAAGCAGAACAGTCGTTCACTCTAAAAAGCCTGACCTTGATCAAGGGTAAGTTCGCGTTTTGGTTACAAAAACCTGCAGCTGAATTTCTGATTTTGTTTTAATATTTAAGACTGAACGAATTCCCCTAAAGACTGCTTGTGACCTGTCTGTTCCCTTTAATGGTGACTTTTACTTTCACACACCGAGCTTTAGCTTCTTTTTGTAAACAACAACATAGCTGGTTTCCCAAAAGTGTAATAAACATATCTTAGCCTCTCAGCTTGCTATTTAACCTCACTTTGCAGAGTGTCTGTAAACTGTTGCTTGCTCCTGGTGATGAATTAAAATCCATAAAATTTGGTTTATTGTTCTTAGAGCATTCATTCAGGCTACACGTATACTCCTTTTTTCCGCAGCAGCATTGGAGTTTTCTCTCAGGGACATTGCTTGAAGAGTCGGGTTCTTTGGGGACTTTTGTGTGTAATTTGTGCAGACTGACAGAAAAAGATTGGGTGTACTCTCAGCTGTGCTGTGATAAACACCCAGAGATTGTTCATGCTGCCGGAGATGATCTCGGCTTTGTTGAGCCTGTGCTGGCAGTCAACCTCTCTGCCCACAGACTGTGTAACTGAGCTGTGTGGAGCCCGCTATTTCTCTCCCTCCAGTGTAAGTGGTTCTAGGTGTTTTACATTGAGGGTCATAACCTTTGGTTTTGGTCCAGTTCATTCTCTTCTAAACCGTTAAGGCCGATTTGCTTCCCCCGTGCACAAGTCAGTGAGCGTGTGACAACAGTGTAAGGTCACGAGGAAAACCAAAATCTTTCATGTTTCAAAGGAAAATTATCTGATTTCTTTGATTTGCTGCACCATAACCCAGTTGATGACAAGGTCAAAGTGTGCAGCGGACATAGAATTGGCCCCGTCTCCACCCTGTCCTCTCTGCAAAGCGAATGTCATTTTTCCCCAGGAAGCTCATGAAGTTAGCTTGAAAGCTCTTCATGATCTAAGTCTTTTCTGTCTGTGTTGTTCCCGCTCTCGGGATGCAACAAAAGCTGTCTCTGTGGATGTTTTTAGATGTCTTTTTGACAAACACCAGTCCCTGCTTGGTTATTCTGTGTTTTATGTGCAGCCAAAAAAACCAATGTAATACGTTCTATTTCTTAATTTGCAATAAAACACTCTTTCTGAATTGATCCCAGGATCTCCTAAATTATTTGCAACAGGATCTTTCTTGGTGTTAATTGCCCTGGCAGCTGTTGCAGTCACTATGACCTTCCTTTGTAGGGATTTTTTAAAGATTGCCACAGTTCAATTTTCTGAGAATGGTATGAACAGCCTCAGTCATGTGATGGTCCCACCCATCTTAAGCTTTTTTGTCACCTTACATCATCGCGGCTAGATCAAAGGCTTTCCATTTCCTTTGCGAGTCCTTGGGGAATTTGCTGGTGTGTATTGTATCATTTTCATGTTCCTGGGTCCAATTCTGCCTTAGCTTTATTTTTATTATTTTACAGATTGTCTCATATTTTACAACCTTTGATACATGATGGAATCAATAATGGAGAGTTGGCCAAGTTCTGCTGCAGCAGCAGTGCAAACCATGATACTTCCCTCTTTAAGCTTCACAGTTGACATGATATATAGTATCATCCTGAAATGCTGCATGTGGTTTAAATGGGACATATCATGCAAAAGTCAAATTTTTTATACCCTTAAATACATTTAGTTGTGTACTTGGAGCACTCTTGGGGTGATGAAAATTTTAATGTAGTCTGTATAGGAGCTGCATAGATATCTTTCTATTCTATAAAGCCATCCAGTTTTCTCTGTTTTTTTATTACATATTTGCTGCAAAACTGCTAATTAAGGTGATGGACTTCCAGTTTACCAATCTTGCAAATCCACCATTTTAATTTCTCGGAACAATTTTGTGATTCAAATATTCAGAAGCTACTGATGGATAAGTCATCGGTTGTTCATTACATTGTCCCCCAGTATACAAAAATGGTCAAATAAGGTAAAGTGGAACACTCCAAGACCTGGAGTCGGGCAGGGAGACAGCACCAAAATGGGGCTGGGCTTTGTTTATTTTCTCTCTGAAAAACTTTAATCTAGGCTTCACATTTTTCTAATAGAGAAAAAGTGGCAGCATCTAAACTCTTGCACTCACTTTCTCATTGTGCACACATACGCTTTTATGTGAACAGTATGACCTTTAAGGGTTTTTTGGAGACTTATTTTAGCATGTAGCAGCTTTTGGGGACAAATAATTTGCCTATAACTCCCTTAAGGTATGTGTTGTTGTTACACTCTTTCTCTTTTCTCTTACCTTCATAACATTCAGCAGGTTATGACCCAACACTGTTTTATTTTTTTAATCTTAAACACCTTAGCTATTTGTTATCCCTCCTATTTGCTCATGTGGTTCCCTAATGTGCTGTCAGCACATTGATTTACAGACACTCACATGTCCTGTATTTCAAAATAATGAACCTTATCTAGTCGAAATGCTCTCACTGACTCCTACCATATAATTTATGTATTGCTGACGTCTTGTCTTGTCTTGTCAGTAATGTGAATTAATTTAAAATGGTCAAACATATATTCAGATGTTGAAAGATGCCTTTAAGGTTCCAGCCTTTTTACTTCCTCCAACATTGAGCATTTAGCCGAAAGCATAATAAACACTTCATACTCAGTATGGGGCCCTGACCCTTAAAACCAGAACTACTGCCTTTCTGGATAATAAGAACAAACACGAATACATAGCACAACCAGATTGCTTAATTATCCCCAAACCTTCACTCAGCCAAGATACTGATCAGGTGTATGATTATGACATCTGAAAGATAAAGTAAATAATATAGCAAATAAACATAACCTTGATATGGGATATATTAAACAGCAAGTGATCATTTATTTTTAAAAGGTCATGCATTGCAACCAGAAAAAAATGGACAAGCGTAAGGTTTTGAGAGAGTATGTCAAGGGCCAATACGACTGGGTCAGAGCATTTCTAAAGCTCCAGCTCCAGATCTTCATGTTTCAGATCTGCAAAAGTTAATCTGTATCAAAGGTGACCGATAAGAAGAAGCCACACACAGATTCATGGGTGACCAAGGATCAATGTTGCATGTGAGGATCAAAGATCGGGTCTGATCCAGCACACAACCTATCCTCCAATTACTGAAGAAGATGTTTCTTCTGGCCAAAAATACACAGTGAATGATATTTAGCTGCATATGGGGCTGCATAACCACAGAGTTGTGAGAGTGTCCATGCTTACCCCAGTCTACCTTAAGAATAAAGCAAAACAAAACAAAACGAATAAAAAAAGAACCTAAGTAACTAACCCATGTTTCCTCAGCGACTGGGTGTGTGTCTGTCGCTTTCCTGGGGAGAACATGGTACCAGGATGCCTGATTGGAAAAAAGGCCAACCGATGGAGGCAGTGTGATGCTTTCCTTTGGTCTGCTGGGATATCTTGGGTGCTGCCATCCATGGTAAGGGTTATAGCTACAGCTTTTTCATCAAAATTATGAATTTTTCAACAATAATATATCCACAGAACGTCTAGAGTGGTGCAGGATAAAAGTATGACTTTCACAGAAAAATAAATATATAGTATTTAAATAGTTGTTTTGTAAATTTTGACGGGTCCAAAATATATAAATATTTACATCTGGTTACGATGCCAACGTTGACACGACGGGACTCTGCACCAATAGGAATAGTAGATTGAAGTCACGTGAGACAGAGCTCAGTTGTTGCCAGATGGCAGTAGCTGAGAAATGGCTTCTTCTCAGCATTACGTTTCAGATTCAAGTGAACCAAAAAAGAAGCAAAACGAAGGTAAACAACGGTCAAGCTTTTGAACATTGGTGCCGAAGCAAAGGGGCTCCGAAGCCACACGACGGTTGCTGCCTTCCTTCTGGACAGGTAAGTTAAACGTTTGCTAATGATAACCACAGACCTCTCAATTTTTAGCAAAAGTTAAGAGTGAGATTATATTAATTTTCGGTGGGTGGGGCTGGGCGGGGGCGTGGCTGGGGGGGGGGGGGGCGTGGCTGACTGGACCCTGGAAGAGAATTTTTTTTTCCTGACTTTGATAAGAAAATATTGTAGTTGATTATAAAAGGCACAATATGAATTATCAGATTCACATCCAGGAAATGAAAACACTACAGATTATCATAATTTTATCCATGTTGGTCTCATTTGTGAATGAGGCAGAGTTTCATCAAGCCCATACGTTCCAACATTTTCCCCTCAACTGCAACACTTAAAGCACACAGGGGTTCACGCTGCGTCTTTACGCATGATCCAGCTGCTGGATTTTACGCAAGGCACCACGCCCACCGAAGCACCACTGGTTCTGTGTCGTTAAAAACAAAAGAACATGAAACACAGTTACTGACTCTCCTATTGATTTTAATTGGGACATTTTGGTACGAGTGGAAGGACATTAAATGTAGTGATTCACGTTTTGAAGACTGGCCGGTGATAAAAGCCCCTGGCTCCGAGGGAAGGGAGGAGAGGGGAGCAGTTAGAGCGTTGAGGCACAGAAAGACAACGCATGTAGGTAAACAAAATGTAGAATTAATAAGAACAAAACTTATAAACAGACTAAGTGGCGTTTTAGACTGCATCTGGTTAGCAAAACTGTTTTCTGATCCAGCGTGCAGCCATGACTGGTTCTGAATGAAGGCTTCATCTGGGAGCCACTCTCCCCCCTTGCCTCCTGCTTCGCACTTTCACCATTGGTTAAGACCAAAAAATCATGACTCTGATCGCTCTTCGTGCTGCTCTGTTAACATGAACTGCAGCAGAAAGAAGCTGAACCAGCTCGCAGAAGGCGGGGTTTAGACAGCTCTGGATGGACAGTGCTGTGAACGGATCATCTGCAGCCCAGATGGGCTTTATTATTTTTATGCATGAGAAATACCATGTGTTGCGTGTGAGCGTGTGAAGTTAGTGAAATGCGTGTGTCACACGGTCAATGTGTGAGAGTTGAGAGCCCTGTAACCATTATGCTAATGCTAATGCTATGGGCACTGGCAGCCAGCTGGCAAACAGTACAGCTGAAGGTTGGAATGAGAGCGAGCGAGTGAGCCATCTACTGGCCGGGAGGAGTTAAACTTGTAGCTATAGTATCTCCTTTAATACCTTGACACATACTAACTACCTAAGAATTTACATAATTTCATGGAAACCATATTTCTTTCAGAGTGTAAGATAATGCATTCTGCCAAGAAACTAAAAATACCCCTGGAATAGGAGGAAAAGGAGCACAATAATGTCTTGGCCTCCAAATTACCCAGATACCAATCCAATCGAACATCTGTGGGATGTGTCGGACAAACATGAAAGTCCCACTTAGCTACACGTAGGACATAAAACAGCGGTCTCAAACATCAGTCCCTGTGGATCAGTGTCCTGAAACTGTTTCCCTGTCCCTGGTCCTACACAGCTGAAACCGACGACTGAACTACCTCCTCAGCATGCAATGATGTTCTACAGAGATGTTTATCATCTAAATATTTGATCCAGGTGTTTCGAAGAAGAAACACGCCTAAAGGTTGAGGCCACTGCTGGTGCTCGAGGTCTGGAGTTTACTACCCCATGACCCAAACATCTGTTGTTGTGCTAGATACCACAGAACACCTTCAGGAGTCAGTGGAGGGCCGTTTAGGCAGCAAAACATGTACAGGTGGTCATAATGTTATGAGTGATCAGTCTATATTCCACTCACCGGAAAGTTGCATTTACCATGACAGCGAATGTCTATACACGTCCAAATGTGCAGAGTTCTGCACCTGTGCTAAGTGTCTAATCCCTGTGAAGACCTTTGCACTGCTCTGTTATGCATCCTAAATCTCAGCACTTGTAGCGTTTACAACCCCTGCTCTTCATCATGGCACGTCGAGTTATTGGGCGCGTTTGCCGATGCACTCTACGTTAAGACATCTTGCATGCATGTCAATTTTTGTTCTCTGTTATTGTTGTGGGTTTATTTGAGTGCTCGGCCATGTTCTCGAGCGTGTTCACCTGCAGCTAGGTGTTTGTAATTGTGTATGAGCCCTCAGCAGCCACACATTTACACACACACACACACACACACACACACACACACACACACACACACACACACACACACACACACACACACACACACACACACACATCTCTATTAGCAGTATAGCAGTGTTAACAGTGTTATGCCATGCGTGAACTTCTCCACCTTTCCCTCATATCTATGCAAAGCTGGGGTCCTGTCAATCAGTCACCTTGGTGACATGGAGCCCCACCTCCCCAATTAGAGCTGACAGGGCAGGATTAGGAGGGGGGCGGGCCCCCTCCGACCTGCCTACGTGTCAATCACGCGCCGGGCATCCGCGCGCCTGTTTACTGTCAGATCCCATCTCTGTCTGTCAGGCTGCACTGCAACCATCGCCCTGGGAGGGGGGAGGACGGTGGTGGGAGATGGTAAGAGGGTGGCGGGGGGTTGGGGGGGCGGAGGAGATCTGATCGGAATTAACTATGCTTCCCCCAACAGACCGGCCGTGCTTTTAATTCATGAAAGGGATGAGAGCAAAGTGGGAAGAGAGAGGGAGTGATGGAGGGAGGAGAGCATTTAAAACCCAGAGCAGGGTCTCCTTTAGAAGTTTTCAGAGTGATGTTTCTTCTCTCGCTGACAATCATTATTCTTCTCCCCTTAACTTTCTTCTCTGTCTTTCTTTCCTACTTTGACTCCGTTTTTCGAAGGTGTGCCTTGTGTTATCACCAGCCTCCCTCTCCCTTGACTTACACAGTTTTTGACCTTTTTTTTAGCATTGTTTTTAAAGCTGCACATTCATGTTTTTGTGTATTTTCGGTTTGAGCGTTAAGGTCAATTTATTTAGTTCTGCACATGCTCATGCAAATTTGTGTCTCTGTTCCGGTAGGTGTCTGGGGGTTCGGGTCCTGTCTACGCACCTACAGTGTGTGAATACATAATGCTGTTCTGTTACCAAAGCTGCGTTCTACGTTCACACAATGCCAATGGCTGTGGGATTGTGTGTATTTCTCCTTTTTTTTTTTTTTGCCAGACTCCCAGGTGGTGGGCAAACTTTGACCTTGGTGCCCTCGCTCTAATCCTTCAGCAAATGAGGGCTGTGTGGGGCTGAAAGGGTGGTGTTTGGGGGTCTGCACCAAGCCGCAGTTTTAGGATTAGAAGACCCGAGTGGAGGTCCAGGGGTTATGAGGGATGAAGAGGAGGCAAACAATGGATTGCAGGCGAGGGAAAGGAGGGATATTGTCAGCATTGTGTCGGTCACCAGTGGTCTCATTACTTCAGCAAAGGAGTTTGTCTTGTTTGCCGCTTTGTCTTGGTTTTACCGTGCAGGATCAAAACGTGCGTACTGACCAGTTTATGCAGCAGGTTTACGTTTTTGCCTTATACACCGCCTTGTAATTCATTCTCTGTACATTTCTCGCATTGTGTTTTATTGGGGTTTTGTGTGTTAAACTAAGTGTAATTCCAACTTCAGGTCATTCATTGTACGTCTCTATGAGCGTAGCACACCTTTTTTGCAAAAATAGCTCATGTTCTGCCAGATTGCATGGAGAGCGTACATGAACATCAATTTTTAAGTTTTGCCACAGATTCTAGACTGGATATACAGTAAGTCTGGACTTTGTCTGGGGCGTTCTTACACACGAATATGCCTTGATCTAAATCATCCCGTTGTTGCTCTGACTGTATGTTGAGGGTTGTTACCTGAAGATAAACCTCTGCCCCAGTTTCAAGTATTTTGTAGCTTTTAACAGGTTTTCTTGTGAGAATACCCTGTAATTAGCTCCATCCATCTCCCCGTCAACTCTAAATAGCTTCTCTGTTCTTGTGAGAAAAAAAACAAAAACAAAGCATGATTCTGCCACCACCTTCATTCACGTTTATGATGATGTTTTCAGCTTGATGAGCAGCGTTGTTTTATTTTTTTTGCCACAATGTTTTCGATTTAGGCCAAAGAGTTCAGTTTTTGTCTATTCTGACAGGAGCACATTTTTCCATAATCACTCAAGTCCCCTACATGTCAATCTGGAAAAGAGACTTCTCAAGACTTTTTTTCCAACAATATTTTTCTTCTTGTCACTCTTCAATAGAGGTCAGATGTGTGGACTGTACAACAAATAGCCATCATGGCAAACAGACTCTCCCACCTGAGCTGTGTATCTCTGCAGCTCCACCAGAGTAACCAGAGGTCTGTTCGCTGCTTGTTTGCTCTATTTGCCCATTCATTTACAAGGATTTCTAGGAGGCTTTTCAATATTCTTTTAATTTTTTGATAATGAATAGAACACCGTGTTCCATAAAATTTGTTCATAACTTAACCCTACTTTAGACTTCTCCATTACTGTATCCCTGACCTATCAGGTGTGTTTCTCAGACTTTATGAGGTTGTTTGTTTACTAATGTTCTCTAATTAAGGTTTTCACAGAGCATTTGTATTTATATTGAGATGTGATTAAACACAAGTGGGCTGTGTTTACTAATTAGGTTGGTTTCTGAAGTAAGACGGTAGATTTTATTCAGGGGTATCTAAAGAAAGTGGGCTGAGATCAAATGAACGCCACAGTTTTCAGATTGCTATTTGTAGAATACTTTAGCAAACACGTAAATCTAAAACTGCACATCTGAACGCGCCTTTAAATCGTCCAGAGTCCGTAACCAAACGGGACAGCGTTAAACTTCTTGACTTCATTACATTTCATTCTTTTCCTCTGATTCCCGAGCACATCACTTACATCGTGTTTATATGATCGTCAGGGCGAATTAATAAATGTCAGTTTTTCCTCACCAAACTGTTTGTCAGCTTTCGCCCAACAGGCCCGTGACAGGCATACGTGTACCGTGTCATTTCTGCTGATACCTGCGCCTTCCCTGCACTTGTCGGTACCAGACATATGTGGGTTGAACATGCCTGGTGTTTGTGTTTGCATTAGCGATGCGTTGCAGGGCTGTGTCTGAGACGCAGCTCAGGTGTCTGCTGAAACGACCTCGCTGCAGGGAACGGGCTATCAGGCTGAGAGGGAGGCTATCATGTTAATTACTTTACACACACCCTGCCAGCCAAGCGTGCAACACAGCCACTGCACTCACTCACTCACCCTCGCGCGCGTGCACCCGCAAACACACAGCCACATCAGCCGTCTTTCTTTCATTTTGTCGTCTCTCTGTCTTCCTGCTCTCTCTGTTTGAAGGCCTTGGACATCAATTCCCCTTTGCTTTCAAGAAAGATTGTTTTATATTCTAATAAATTCAACTCCGTCCTGTGAAATTAATTGACATTCATTCAATGCTTTTTAAATTCCTCCGAGGCCGTTCTTTTGTTTCGGGCTGTCAGTGATCTGCAAAGTGAGATCGGACTAAATGTTTTGTCATCTCACACTCCAGGGTAAGCTGCTCCAAAGCGTCAGCGCCTGAGGTCAACTTAACCTCCTCTCTCATTCTCTGTAGAGCTCGGGAACCGGGAGGAGGAGGGGAGCAGGTGTTGGGGGGGAAGAATCATGATCAGAAACTTGGGTGAAGGAAATTCTTCCCTGGCAGCCTTCGTATGTTTCATTTGGACCATTTTTTAATGTGTCAGAGTCGGGAGAAATCCAGTGCTCTCAGGCCGGAGAAACAGGGGAGCCGTATTGGCTGGGGCAGGCGGCTGCCTTTAGTTAAATGATGCTGGCACGCAGAGGGATTGCTTTGGGAAGTTGTCATCCATCATGATTTTTAGAACGACTCTAAGCAGCACTCTGCGTTTGGGGTTATGGTCTGGGATCTTTGATTGATGCAGGAGGCTTGTTGTGTGTGTTGGGAGGGAGGAGTGAAAAAGAGACAGCATGTGCGCTTCTTGGCTAAGAAATAAGTAATGATCGGCCTGCAGTGAAGAACCGTCCCCTGGAGAACTTTGCTAAATTTTCCCTCTGATCTTTGTTGTGAAAGCTAATGAACAATCTACATAAAGAAGTTCACATGGTTTTACTGATCTTGCATGTGGCTGAATGTTTGTACTTATTTATCTTTAAACCTGGATTTCTTTCAAGTGACTGATGCCTGTGTACATCCATTTTCTTTAATTCAGCTTGCTGTTTCCCCAGAAGTACTCATGGAAGCTCATGGAGAAGGCCATGCCAATTGATTTTGGAAGCAGGAAGATGATTTCTGTTACTTTTAAAAGGTTTTTGTCCAAAGCTTTAGTCCTGTACTGCTAAATGTATCATTTTTGATACCAGTGTTTGTGAGAACTCTACATCTTTAGCAAAGTTACTTTGTTCAGAAACCTGCTATATAAAATCCTAGACTGGTCTTCTGCCCTCTGTAGTAGGATCTACGTACTACACGTCCATGACAGACATTTTCTGCTAGTGATCTGAAATTATGGTTCCATCTCATTCAGGTTCTGAAGCGGCAAGGCTGAGCCAGAGCATCACACTGCCTCTACCATGTTTGAGTGTTGGTTTGAACTCACATTTCTGAAATTTATTGTGACCAGATGTTCCACTTTTTTCTCAGTCCATTGAATATTTTCCTTTTTAAGTAAGGATCACTGACCTTAACTGAGGCAAATGAGGTCGGAAGTGTTTTAGATGTTGTTGTAGGTTCTTTTTGAACTCCTGGATGAGGTATTGATGCGGTCTTTCAGTAGTTTGGTGAGGCCGGTCGATCCTAGAGAGGTTCACCACTGTTCCATTTTCTCCATTTGTACATAATGGCTTTCACTGTGGTTTGCTGGAAGTCCAAAGCTTAAAAATGGCTTTGAAACCCTTTTCACACTGTAAGATGATTTCTCGTCTGTTCTTGACTGCTTTTAGATCGGCTGTGTTGCCTTTTAAGTGCTCTTTGCCGAATTGATGTTGCCAAAGATTCAGGGGATACCTTGATTTCATCGATCTGGCAGGTATTAGACCTGGGTGTGGCTCGTGAAACTGTGCATTTTTATGCTTGATCATTTGAAATATTTACTTGCGACAAAAAATCAAAGACAAATTTAAAGGTGGAAATAGTTTTTCACAGGACTGTAGTATTTGCCACACATTCTCTGAAAAAATAAAAATAAAGGCAAGGGACCAAAAAAATAGTAATGTAGTTTTTTAAATAACATATCTGCTTTGGAAGTTATAACAAACCCATGACCATGATAGTCTAATGTAGCAAATATGACATCAAAAGGAGAAAAAGCACTTTGATTTGCTTTGTTTTGTTAAAAGACCCTAGTTCAGTTTCTAAATAGCAGAATTTTTTTCTATAATATTTTGTATTGAGCTTTATAGAGTTAGAACAATGAATGAAATTTGAAAAAAAGGGGTCAAAGATAAAAGGAAGCAGCCAAGACAGTAACCAAGGCCTGGAAGTGGGTGGAGGTGAGCAGGGAACGTCTGGGTCCGAGGAGGTGGGGTGTCGGTGTTACATGCTCAATCAAGCTGTGTGAGGACGGTGTAATTAATCCATTGAAGATGTCTGATTGCAGATGACTTTGGGAATACCGGAGTGAGAGGCTGGACCTGAGGGGAAAGTGAGGGGGGGGAGGGCAGCCAGGAACAAGATGGATGCAGGGAAGCAAGGAGAAGTAAAAGCGGAAGGGCGAACGGAGGGAGAAAGTGAGATTAATTGAGACAAGGGAGATGCAATACCTTTTAAATGAGAAGGATGAATTTTGGTGACAATGTTGGAAAAAAAAGGGGGGAAAGTAAAAGAATTGATCATGTCCACGTTAGCTCGGACCATTACTCACAGCACTGTGGGGATAAAGACCACCTACAGAAGTTATACCATGATGCTGCTAAGTCATCCTCCAGTTTCTAAAACGCTTCACTGTGAGATAAATGGATGTATAAGCTGCTCTAATGCTAACATGCTTTTAAGGCTCTATTAGCTGGCAGAGGTTTGCTTTTATTTAATGGACTATTAATTTGTTTGAATGCAATTGCTCCCTGTAAAGCTTCGCTGGAGCTTTGGTGTGGCACCACCCCAGCTCCTGGACCACATGAGTTTTACAGTTTTTGAAGATAATAATTTACAATCTAATTAAATTTGATAAAGCCGAGCACTCATCAGGGAATTAAAGGCAGTACCGATCACACTGATACGGCGATTTAGTTTGAATGTAATTCGGGGATATTTTGTTTCTATTTCTGTACAGTTTTATTCACTCTGTTGGAGGGTGTGTTTTATAGCAAAGCAAGAGTTTATATTTTTTGTTTCAGGAAAAAAGTAAACTGCAGAAGGCTTTCACAAGATGTCACCCCCTCACACATGCAGAAGGAAACTGCTGACAATAGTTTGACTCCTTAAACATGCGGCTTCTTTCATGGTAGAGAAGACAGAGAGGGTGAAGTCAAAAAGCGCTTTTCCTCTTTTTATAGCGCAATTCAGACGGGGGAGCATTCCCTCTGAAACGGTGCTGTTTTGGCAAGTTGCTTTTGTTGCATTTCTCTTCCTTGCTTTTAATGTAAAGCACCTTCTGATGTCTGGGTTGAGAATGGCTGAATTAAACCTATTTAATTTAGCAAAGTGGATTCTAAATAAGAACAATTATGATCTGATTAAAAGCTGCTTTCAAGTTTGATTTAAGTGTTTACATTCATAATATGTAAACCGTGTGGCAATTACAACAATTATTATAAATGCAGCTCTACATACATACACATTGAGGGGCAGAAGGAGAAGAAAGCAAATTAAAAACACATATTTGCAGTTTGTCTTTTAATTGAAAAAGTTCAATTATCTACTTGTAATTACTATAGTGTTCGGTTTTTCCCTTGGTTTAGAGCTTTGGGGATGGGGAATGTGCAAACAGACGCTGACACAAATACTTAAAGGAACCGTGTCGTTCATGATGGATAGGTATGCTTTCCTCTCTCCACTGCCCTTTTTTTCCCGCTGTGTACATATTCAACAGAAATTTTCAGAATAGAAATGGAAAACAAAACCACAGTATTGCTGTATTGATACAAATGTAAACAAAAATGTACAACATGATTTAAATGCTTTTATTTAAAACACAAAAGCAACAATAATGACATTTCAGTCATGTTGACTATAACAGTTATAATAATATTGTCTTAAACATTTATGCTGATTGTCACTGTTTAAAGTGAGAATCAGCTGTTTCATGTACTCATTGCTGTTATGTTCACTGAGTGTTTGGGTTTTGGTTATGTCTGAGTTCTTTATTGTTGTTCTAAAGATTTGAATGCATTCAGTCCATTTCTCTGTGTTAATTATTGCTAGAACAGTGTTGTTATATTAGTCAATTACTTCTGTTTAGTGTCTTATTTATTTCTTGTATGATCTTTGTGTTTTGATTTACCCTCTCAAATAAGCGTTAATCTTTTTTCTCCTTGGTTTGTGTCCAATTTAGTTCCGTCTGTGTTAATTATTCACCATGCCTCAGTCTCCCTCTTTTGCTCTTCTCCACAGCTGTTCATAATTCCCCCGATTAGCTCACTTGTATACATTGTCATTCTCCCCTCCTGCCTCAGTACACAAGCTCACCGGTTTTCATTTTTCTTCAGTTGCTCTTTCCATTATACTCTCTGGGCTCCATGTTTTGCTCTTCCTCTCACTCCCCCTGTAAATTCTCCTAATTGTCTATTATTAAATAGCTTTTTTGACACAGTCAACCTCTGAACTTTACATTCTTTACTAACCCCAAACTTGACAGTGATTTACAAATAGCTTTTTTCAGATAGAGGTTTAGAAAAATCAAGAATTGAATTATACTTAATTCACAAGTAGTGAAATAAAGTTAAGGTCACTTTCAACTAAAACAATAAGTAATTTTAGGAAAGGGTTTTAAATAAACATTATTGTCACTCCACTGTTTATGGAATACATTTGGAGCGTCGTAATCTAACATAAGCAAACCATTTAACATTTAATACTTGCTTAGGTACTTCCCATTTTAGATCATTTTCATTCTCCCATGCCAAAATATATTTTTTAGGAGAAATTCAAGTTAGATATCAACACTTGCATTATTATCGGCTGAAATAACGTTTTAAGATATCTACAATTATAACTGTACTAGTAAGAAACAAATCTGAGATTTCTCAAAATTAAAATTTTCTTTGTTCAACTGATAGAAACGCAAATTCAGTTTCTCAACAAAATGTAAACAATCGCACACTAAAAACAATAAGACTGTCGGATTACAAAAAAATATGTCTTATGTGCTGGACAGTATGTGTCCTCAACATCGCTCTTAGGTAGTATTATTTATTTATTTATTTGGCTGAAAAACTGCATCAATGTAGCATAGCATGGAATTGACAAAGCTGTGGCTCATCTTAAACTGCGGCCTTCAGCTCGTCTGCATTTCTGACTATGGTGTCTCACTGCTTCCTCTTGACAATAGTTCTGCTATGGGGTTCAGGTTGGCCCAGTTTGCAGGGCAGTCAAGCACCTTCACGCCATGGTTATCAAACCAGGTGTGGTTATTTTAACCATTGCCTTTTAAATGGTTTGGACTTCATAAAATACAGTGGACCAATACCAGCAGAGGACATGAGCTACCAAAGCATCGCTGATGTTGGGAACCTATAGCTTGACATTAAACAGCTTGGATTATTTGCCTCTCCATGCTCCCTCTAGAATCGAGGACCTTCATTTTCAAATTAAATGCATGGAGTCACTGACTTTGCAGCAATCTCTCTTCCTCCTGAACGAACACAGATCGGGCAAAGAGCTGACTAAACTAAGAGGAATTTAAGCGGGGGCAGTAATTACCTAATAAGGAGCAAGTAGCTGGCTGCTGAGGAGAAAGGACCAGACTTGAGAGCCACACTAAATAAATACACAGGGAACGGGAAAACTAACTACACTGAGGAAAAAAATGATCTACTAAGTGTAAAACTCAAACGAACACAAGGGGGGCAATGGGGAAAACAATCATAGAACACTAAGCATTCAGAAAACAAAACGTATTTCATTGAAATACAGAAAAGACCGATGTTTCAGACAAAACCCAAAGTCTTAAAGATCATGAAGACACATGACAGACTAAAGCATATAATGTAAAATATTCAGCTAAACTTAATTGGGCCTGTTCATGCTGCATTGTTTGTATAAAAATTGTTACACTGTTCATCTCAAACACCCTTGAAATCTCAGAGCTGAAGGTCAGCACTTGAACCTCATTTAAAATCCAATTTACTGCACAGATCCAAACCAATGTAATCACTGTCTTATTACTTATGGACTGCACAGTACATCTGTCCACTTGCTGTCATTTTCCAGTAAAGATAAGACAGAGAATGAACATCGCTTCCTTCTAGTCTGATAAAATATAGAGTTTAATGTTCTGGTTTGCTGTGCACCTCCATTTCCCTTCTTCTATTCATTTACATCATGAATTAGGATTAATAATTGATGCAAAAATGCAACCATTAATACATTCAATGAATAATTGAAAATGAATATGATACGATTTAGTGAGTTGCCTTTTTATGCATCTGTATGCAGGAAACGGTCAAGGTGTATTAAAATTACCACGAGGAGAGAGTGCAAAAGCTTAACTGTAATGCCGGCTTGTGTGGCAAAATTTAGACCCCTGTGACTCACTGTAAAAGTAATCATGAGGTTCCTTTACGTCACAGTGCCAAATGACATGATCTGTGCCGGAACCCTGAGGCAAGCTTTGCTTCCAACATTGGGCCACAGTTCTGAAACTTGCACAAGACCACCATCCAGCCAAGTGCAAACCTACAATGTGAAACATCCATCAGCTGGTAATGCTGTCTGAAGACCTTTTCACATTGCGTTGAACCAGGGAATGTCTAAAGCATGTAGGACACAGGCTCTTGAGGACTGGAGCTGATAACCCCCTGCTACAAAGTACATGTTACAGTTTGAATCAAGAATGTTTTATAGTCCCCATGTGTTACAGTGGTGAAATTTTTTCGAAACAGGATTCACATAAGCAATATGTACAGGTGGACACAACAGACACAGACATTAAAAAAGGGATTAAGTCAGTCAGTTGGCTGCACTGGTCAACCACATTTACTGAGCAGATCAAGCGCGTGCAAAACAGTCTTTAGGGTGTGCTAGGACTCATACCATCAGTCGTTTTGTAAATATGATTTATTGTGTTGCATGAATGAAAATCAATGATACTTCTGAGCTGTTCTGTAAAGGCTCCAAATAATCAAACCTCTTTGTTTTTGCAAGTTTTAGGTGCTTGAATGCCATCCTGGACCAGGCAAATGGTTACGTGACATAGCTGCTAGTCACTGATTTGCAAAGTTAAATAGACAACTTCAAACAAAAGGGACTGCAGCGGCAGACAGTGCTAGACATCTAGTTACATTACATTATTTTTCATCATACTGTGGAAATTCCTCAAACATAAGTATCTGCTAACTTATCTGCATTGACATTCAACCATCTAGAACTCACAAAACACGGTTGTTTGCTTTTTTTGTGCTCTTGTTGCACCAACACCCCCCAAAATTTGCATTGAGTCACAGTGAATGCAAATTTGCAAAGTGTTAACATTTCTAAGTGATATTTCAGGTGCTTTCCATTCATGCCCTGAATGTCAAGAATATATTTGACCAGCTGGATTGACTTTCACTGCCTTTGATGCCCACTCCAATGTTTTAGTGGCTGAGGTGACAGTGCTCACTGAGAATAAATTAGACTTTGTGATGGTGGAGAAGAAAAAGAATAATTAGAATAATCTGGATTAATCAAAACCAATATGGTCATTGTTGTTGTCACCTGTAATATTGCAACAGCCCGTATGCCTGATATCGTGCAGGCCTACTACCAAATCACATCCAAATTGAACTGTTTCTGTTAGATGCCCAACAATGTTTGTATTCGTATGAGGTAGGGGTGTAAATAATCCACTTTATCATGATACAATGTTACATCGATTAGTTTGGATACCGATATCACACATTTTGTATCGATACGATTTCCATTAAATTCAGTTAACAAGTCTTTTTCTTTTTTTTTTTTTCCCAGTGTCCTGTCTAGCAATGTGGCAATAAGAATTGATGTCTTAATGCCAAATAGAGCTCGACAGATTTTGCTTTCACAAGTGGAGCAAACAGCTTTCGCCATAATACTCCGCATTATGTAAATAGCTTTATTGTGATTCCTGCAGGGAGTATTTCAAATTATATGGACACTACAATGGGAAAATGGGAGAGTAAAGGAAGAACATGAAGAGAAAAAAATAAAAAAAAGAAAGAGAAGAGGTGAAAGAAAGAAGAGATAAAAGGAAGAGAATGATAAAACGTCCTCTGTCTGCTCCATCACCTGGAAAGAGACGCAAAAAGAACAGCACAACCAACAGACATAAAGCAACAGATACAATCGAGTAACACCTTGATACCATTGCTAAATGTATTATTATTTAAGCTGACATGTGTAATGTGATACCTTAAAAAAAGAAAGTGAAAGAAAATAAATAAACAAATTATAGGCTTTCTGTATATAAGTGAACATTTAATACCTGGGACCCAGCACCCAGTTAACAAGTCTGCGATCATCAATATGATGCAATATCGTTTGCCCATCTAACACAATTTTTTAAATACATATCAATTCTCAAAAAAAACAAAGCAATTATGATCTGGGGTCCGTTCTTCGTACGTCGCTAACTCAGTTAGCTGGATTTGATTGTTGACGATTTGGCATGATCTTGGATCGTTTGGTTCTTCGAAAGTCATCCTGGACTTGCTGTCATAGCAACATGTGCGCAAACTTAAGCCTGCTCGCGAGCAGATTTATTTCATGTAAACAGGATTAGATCGCAGGTTTGCGATCTAATCCTGTTTACATGAAGTAAACAGGATTAGATCGCAATGTTTACTAAAGTGGAGGAGATAGGGATATCCAGCCAGTGCACTTGGACCACCTGGTGGCGGAGGACGGGACAGAATTGTGGAACACCATTTTTTAATCTTTAATAAAAGACAAAACAAATAATGCTTAGTTCCTGTCGTTTTATTTAAACAATTTTTTTTATAAAGAAAAGCCAGCAAGTCATCTTTTGCCTGCAATAAGAGATAGTTATGTAAAGTCAGCAATACTACTGTCAAATGGTGTATTAGAACTTACTCTGAAGGTCCTTTTGAAGCAACTCGATCTCTAGTGCAATTTTTCTCTTTTTCAAGTTGTGGAGTTCAATTTCTCCTCTTAATATGTGTTTTTTCATGTCAAAATACTAAATTTTTTGTTGAAGATGCCGTTTATATAGGGAACGGATGGCACTATGTGTCATTTTGTGAAAGAAAAAGAAAGGGTGAAACATGCCTCATGCAACAAAAGTAAAAAGAACCCGTTTTCTTTTCAGGCTTTTTCTTGGTGGCTGTTATAAACAGACAAACACATCATTTAACAGTGGCCTTTAAAAAGAAGAAAAAGTGGCTTTTTAAAATATAGTATAATAATTAAAGGCTACCATTTTGTAGAATATTCTTGTACTTCACGTTTTTCCCCATGTTCTAGTGGGTCCGGTGGAGGCTCTGACATAAAAGAACAAAGTAAATATGAAACTATTAAAATGCAAAAATACATACTGTAGAAAGTGATAGAAACATCTAACATGGACAGCACTTATGCATGTAATTTGTCTGCTACTTTTTGCCAGCCCTCTCTCCTGGCTTTAGCAGACTTTGAGGTGTTCCCTGTGGTTTTAATTAATGACTCAAATTAGGCATAACCTTCCATTAAAAGCTCTTGTTCTGCTTGGGAGAAAAACTGTGGGCGTTCTTTGGCCATGCTGAACAGCCAATAGCAGCGTTGCTGATCAATGTTTCTACTATCGATACATTTCCCCTTTTAAAGCGACGCATGAACGCGCAGTTATCTCAGATAACTCAATCCAGCCATACTAATCATAAACAACAGGTGTGTTCGAAGAACCCAATTAGCCGGATCATGATTGGCCGGATGAAGTCATCTTGGATGTCTCATTTAATCTCGGATGTTTTAAGCAACGTACGAAGAACGGACCCCTGATCATTTTATGTCTTAGCTCTAAAGATCATTCACATCGAATGCAGACAAGGCGAATGGGGCTAATGAGACATGTTATCCCTATGTCGAAGCCTTCAGGAGCAAATTAACAATCCGCGAGGCAAAAGACACGTTTCAAGCAATACGAATTGGGCAATTAGAGCGAAGCAAAACTGCTAATAGGGCGAAGCGAAATTTTGCTCGCTCAACAATCTTTATTTTTCTGTCAATTCGCATCACGTTAAGAGTGCTCCTTGTCCATTTATTAAAGCACAAAAAGTTTTTTTTTTGTTTTTTTTAGACAGTACAATTATGCTTTTTTTCTATTGAACAGTGATGAAGTGATCGAATAAGGCTGTAGTTCGTGTCCCAGAGGAAGATCCGACCAACGACACGGGGCAGCAGCTCCTCATACTGGGTTCAGGACAGACGGATGTAATAAAACCAAGACAGAAGACCCAGTATTAGCACAGACACGAGAGAGTGGCGTATTCACACAGTTTTATTGGATGTGTACTGCTACGGAGTAGCAAAGGAGTCGCTGGCGGTGGGACCCGGAGCCACTGGAATCAGAGATAGCAGGTTAGTGAGCAGTATTAGCGGACGGAACGAGTTATGATAACTGGGTCTCTAACCTTTTCATTAAACAAGGTCCAAGCCGAAAAAGGCTCTAATAGGAGTCCTTCCAGGGACTGGTCTCAATACGGTAATCGAAAGGTAGGCAGAGGTCCAGGGGGCCGAAACAGGGACAGGGCAAGCTCAGAGAATCGCAAGGCAGGTCAGGTCAGGCAACAGAAAAGACAGTCAGGTCCGACAAAGGCAAGGCAGAAATCAGAGAATCCAAGGTCAAAAACAGGTCTGGTAACAAGAAGGCAGGATATGAGAAGAATCGCTGGACTATACTCGCCTAGGGCTCGAAATAATCTGGCACTGATGTCTGGTCTGAAGGCTGGTTATATACTGGCAGGTGCAGGTGAATCAGATTAGAGGTGATGAGAAGCGGGGCGGAGCTGAGCAGGTGTGTAGAGTGAATGATCAGACCAGCATCAGTGCTGAGATCATGACAACGGAGGTACCACTGGAGGTACCACTGGAAGTGACCATCATCCACAAGCTACAGGTGCTTGTACTCGCCGAAACAGGTGCCTTTCCGGAGGATCTGGGGGACCCAGGGGCTCCAACGTCGTTGTTTTGGCCTTCCACATTAAGTACAGCACCATGACTTGGTCGGTAAAATCCATCAGACAGTGAGTTGAACAGCAAGGAACCGGCAAGCGGACAGAGGCTCCTCCTTTTTAATGACGTGGTGAATCGACCTGAGGGAAAATTGGCTGGGTTATCAACGCAAATTGTTTGCCAGAGAGAGGCGAAATGTCAAGCGTCCAACAACAGATGGTCAACAAGTAAAATTTGCCAGGATCACATTCAGTGCGAACATACCTTTGCAGCCATCAGGCTATTAAATCAAAACCAGCATTCTTCTAGTTATACATACAAAAATAAATACATTTAATAACAATATTTTTTTTGCCTTGTGAATTTCTAAATAAAGGCGTATCTTGAAGACGATGTGGATGGAGGTTTTTCTTATTTTGCATCGATGTACTTTTATTGTTGATAATTTAATCCATGTACTGATGTGGATCAATGCATTGTTACACCTCTAATATGATTTGAGGATTTCAAGATTTATTCTCAACATTTTATTATTATTTTATATAATAGTAAAATGTTATATTGATATTGATTAACTATGTGGTCAAAGAATAAGACCGCTGAAAGAATATTTACGATTAAATCCATGGAAGATTTAAGCAGCAATAGATAAGGTTCAGTTTAGCGATTTGAACCAAATGTGTTAGAGCAGGGACATAACCTGCAAAACACTGGCCCACAAGGACCAGAGTTACAACCATGGACTTCACGGTAAGACGAAATGGAAAGAGACTGATTTGAAGCATGGTACAGACTTTAAAAAGAAGAGAGAAAAAAAGAAGCTTCCAGCTTACTTGAAGCAGTCTGGATTTCTTTAGGCTCAAACTATTTGCAATTCTCATTTCTGCAGCACCCCTTCTTCATACACCCCTTCTGCATGTAAGAAGTGTGATATTTGACTTGAGTTTTGCAGATGAGCTACTGACTCTAATTAACCTGAGGTTGATGAAAGTGTAAGGTATACATTTATTTTTTCATTACAACAATATTTCTTCATTACAAAAATAATCTCCGGATCCTGTGCTTAGCTTGGCGGTTTCATCAGTTTGTTTTTACATTAAAAGTTATGAAGTAGGCTATTTATTTATTTTCCAGATATGTAGAGGAGCACAAGGGTTCAAATCTCTGGGTTCTTTCTGCGTGGAGACGGAGCTACTTTGCAGCGCATACACTGGTTTTCTCCGGTTACTCTGCTTTCCTCCTGCAGTCCGAATATAACCAGTTTACGTTATTTGGTCACCCTAACTTGTCGTTAGATGTTAGAATGTGTGTGAATGGTTGTTTTATTTGTGAACTCACTCAATCTGTCTCTCTTCTCTCCAGTTGACACCAGCCCCTTTGCGCCCCCACATACAGGAACAAGTAGAAAAATAGAACTAAAAGTAAAAAAAAAAAAACACAGCACACTATATATAATAAAACAGAGTGGAGGTTGTATCACAGCAGTGGACTGTTCTGCTGCCTTATATACTGGAAGCTGCTGCCAGATGTTAGCAGCCTTTCCTGTTTCAAATCCATTTTTCATAATACCTACTATTATGTGCACATGTTCTTATCTGGTACCCTTGCCATTGTTTCTAGTGCTGTCTGAAAGTATCTACACATTTCTTGAGTTTTTTTCTTTTATGTTAGACTTAAATGTTTTTTTGTTTTGTTTTTTAGATCAAACTAGTTTTAATACCAGATAAAGATAATCTGAGTAAATGCAAAATAACTTACTTCAAATGAGGATTTCTTTTGTTAAGGGTAAGCTATATAAACCAGCCAGGGCCTATGTATAAAAAATAAAGTAATTGCCCTCCTTTGTTAAACCAAAGTTTTTGGAAAGCTGAGTTCAGTTTCTCAAGCTACAATCAGCCATGATTAATGTCAGAACTTAAATACAGCCTTTCTGACCTTATGAAAGTTGGCAGTGATGTCTAAAAAAAAAAAAAAAACATGCCCGCATATAAAGAAATTCATGAACAAATGAAAAACAGAGACATTTCTCAGTGTAGAAAGAGTTTTGCAACGAATCTAGAACAAAATCTAAGGAACTTCAGGCTAACCTGGCCAGCCAGATTAATAATGTGTAGCACTTCTGCACATTATCAGTCTGGGACTGCTCCATTTGAATCATTTTGGGTAAAGGGGGGACCTTCAGCAGAACTCTCCAAGCTGAATGGGTGAAGCGACACCTAGCACCCACCTACCAAAGGCTGGTTTTAAGCCATCACGGTATCAAATTAAAACGTAAGCAGCAGATGTCATGAGAAACCAGAAGAAGGTAAGTCAAGGCACTTCTTACTGTTCTTTCAGAGATGAAATTGTGGTTTCTTACAAAACAGATGTGATAGCAGCAGCTACATGTGCGTCCTCCTGCGCTGCCATGTTTATGCTGCTTTGGCTGTGGGCTCCACCGCTCTTGCTTTTATCGCACCGGTATGTCCCACCTTTAACCTCAATACTGCAACGTGATTGGCCCAAACCATTTTTTACAGTACAAGATGAATTCACGTGTTTGTGAACGCACAAATACTGGTAGAATTCATCTCGCAGGCAAGGTTAATTGCAGGCCACAGTTGACTCAATTAGGGCAGTGATCATGATTCAACAATAAGAAAAAGCTTTCCCTGTGTTGGTCCCTCGTGGGCACCTTTGTTCTGGGGGTCCCTTTGGGCATCTGGAGTTTTCTTTCCCCTGGCGTCTGCCTCGGTTCTCGGGGGGGCAGGTCTTTGGCTCCTCACAACCACTATTGAGCATTTTTCTGATGGATAAACCTTACATACACAAACACCTACAGGTGCTTGGATTCAGGTACCTACAGGTTCACCTCTATACAGAAAATCACTATTATTATCTTTAGCTGTCACTTTATACATTTCATATTAAATAATGCTGTATATACTTCAGTGATGTATCAAGGCGTTGGTTGTTTGTACCTGTAATACTTTATCAGTCGGTTTTGCTGTTCTTTTTATATCTCTCTTTGCAGGTGTAGAAGCAGACTGAGGATGTTTTTTGCTCTCTTTTCTCTCCTCGTTCTCTTTCACCCTTTCTCCCTTTTGGCTTTTTGTCTGATCTGTTTCTCTCCTTTTCTATTCTTCTATCTTCTTATTTCTGTGTCCATTTAACATGAAATAGTCCCAGCATAAATTCTAATAAAGCTTCTTGCATATATGAATCAGGCAGAGCACTATGGCGAAAGCAGTAAGGCACCACTTGTGAAAGTAAAATCTGTTGGGCTCTTTTTGGCATTAAGACAACAATTCTTACTGGCACATTGCCAGACAGGACAAAAACAAAAACAATAAGAAAAAGACTGAGCAAAATTGGCAGCCATGGAAGAATGGCTGAAGAAAAATAAAAATAAAAAATTAAATAAAAAGGCCATATAGTAATGACTCATTTGCCCAAAACATGTTGATGAAATTAAATGTTTTTTTGGGAATAAATATCCTTTGAACTTAAAGGAAAAAAGTGGAATTTCATGGATGTTCATCCTGGTAAAGCTGTCTTAAAACTAACACAGCGTTTCAGAAGAAGATTATGCTGACAGCCAAACATGGTGGTGGTGGAACGGTCTGGTGCTGCTTTGCTGCTACTGGATGTGGACGACTTCTTGTAATGGATTGAACCTGAAGGAGAACGTTCAGCCCTCATTTTGTAACCATAACTTAAACTTCAACGCTTTCAGATAATGCAACAGGACAATTGTCGAAACAAGACTAGCAGGCCTACTTCTGAATGGATCAAAAAACAAATGTATTTACGGGGTGGCCTACTCAAAGTCAGGAGTTAAATCCATCTGAGAAGTTTTAGCACGACATTAGGAGAAGTTATGAACCGATATCAGTCAGTTTTGACCTAAAATCAGTTTTCTGTTAGAAAGCTCAAGAGGGATTTTGTTTTTTAATTATCCAGTAAGTCCAAGAAAACAACTAAATAAACAAAATAATTACTTTAAGTAAGGAAAATGTAATCTTTGGGATGGGCTAGGAAGAGTCCAAAGCTAAAAATCTTGGATTAGGTGGAGAGGGAGAGATCACAATCTTGACAGATCTGGAGAACTCCAACACTAAGGTGAGGCATCCTGACACGCTCCTCTCAAAGAAGACCGAATGTTGAAATTGAATCAAATGGTCAGCGTACAATTGATAAAGGCAATACTAGAAACATTTTCTGTTCTTGATTTGAGATTCTAATATTCAAAATGGCCCAAACATGACAAGCTATACCTCAACATTTGAGTTTAGGAAATCTGAGTTTGGAAGTGATCTGTTTGCTGTACAACAATAAAATTGACTTTCAAAGCCGCACAAAAATAACGTATAGAAATAGAATATTTTAAAAGAAGTTGCTTGTTGCCATTTAAAGTTATCAGAAATAGAAACGTGAGGACACAAGTGAAGAAAACTTGTCTACTTTATGACTACGAGAAAGATTTAGGTGCTGATACTGTTGTCTGCAATTATACATATTTCCTGTTGATTTGTTGTGGAAAAAGCTTTGAGGAATTTTGAAGGAATTATAAGGATTTAGGATTCAATTTAGGATTAGTTCTGGACTCATACATCATTCTTTACATGCAAGCGAACGATTCAGATCAGGCCCGTGGCTTCCTGACTCCCAACGTCCTGTCAGTTTAACCGGTGGGCCTCAATTGGCTGTGATAGCCTAATTTCTAGACGGGCAGAGTTGTACACACACGGCAAACAAAGGTGAACAGAAAGGGGGCAAAATAGAAATTAGTGTGGGGGGGAGAAAGATAAACAGAAAGATGACAGGCAGAGACCGAGTGATAGAGAGATACGAGGAGATTGCGGAGGAAATTGTTCGGAGAGGAGAAGAAACAGTGACAGGCGAGGAGCGGCGCGGAGTTAGAAATGTAACAGACATACTCTGGGAGAGGCGTTGTAGAGCGAGACAGGCGGAGACAGACAGAGGGAGAGATAGACAGTGACAGAGGGAGAGATAGACGAGCTGTGTGAGGATGCAGAGAGTGTCCCCCTCTTCTCGGCTGCTGCCAGAGGCAAACAGACAGCCTCTCTGCTGGCGGAATGCTAATGCAACAAGCTGCTCCTCTCTTGTCTTCACGCCCTTCTTTACCTTTCTTCTTTTTAAATCTCCTCTGCGCAGAAAAGTTTAGAGACTGCATAGACTTTGATAATGGTGAACCCCACTCTTTCATGTTATTTGCACTTTGAGCTGTTCTGCAAATCAAGCGTATTCTCGCCGGACGATAAAAAGAAGAAAGGAAAAAACTGCGGTTTTGACGGTTAGCTGCGTGTGGATATGAGTGTGTGTTTCAGAGAGTCGGAAATTTATTATCTGACCTCTCCCTTGCTCTTCTCCAGCCTTTTTCCCAGACATTTTGCCTGTTTGTAGCATCGGATGCTAATCGTGGGTCAGTCCACCGACCTCAGTGTGTACGAGTCAGAGTGGGCTAACCTCTGACCTCAAACTCTAAGCCTCGGCTAAACTGAGAGAAAAAAAAAAAAAACATCCCCTCCCCTTGTTCTGGCTTGATAAACGTCTCCTGGCTTTAAAGTCCAGGCAGGCCACTCCTCCATCATTTAGGAGCATCACGGGCAGAGATGCCAGCGGGTAAAGACAACGGCCATTCTTCCTGCTGCCACGACACTCATCGCTCCAGAGGTTCAGGGCGCCCTGACGCAACCTTGAACGGCACAAACACGCCATCCAACTCCTGCTTGTTTGTCTGTCTGTCTGCGTGCACATGTCAGCTTCTGAGAAATCGGTGCACACTCCTGAGCCGCGATCCATTTAGATACCAGCAAGGGTTTGCCTCGGCAACACGTTTGTACGTCCTGAGCCAAATGCAACAAACCGACGCTGACGTGAGTTTACGTGCGCTTGCAAAGACACCAAGAGACAGAGACGGATCACTCTTCCTTCTCCACACACACACACACACACACACACACACACACACACACACACACACACACACACACGAAGCTCCGTCTCTTGGCGCGCGCTTACTTGGTTGACAAGTCATCTCAGATAAGCCTGAGTGGCAGGTAGGGAGCGTTGACTACCAGTGTGTGGAAGATTCTCCCAGATATTACCACTTTATGATTATTGTGTCGAATATTTTTAATCGGATTTGTATTATTTACTTCAAGAAACCCCAGAATTGATACCTAACAGCTTTGGAGAACGCTCTGTTTCTCCATGTTGATCTTTCTTTTAAGATCATTTCATTTCAGATCTTCTTATAGGACACTTCTTTCCTCCTTTTCGACTTGGCTGTTAATTTTCCTGCCACCCTTTTCTATCTCTGCTCAAATATATTGCACCAGCTCTGTCATCTAGTGAGAATCTCATCAGCTTTTTGGCAGCAGATGTATGCTGAAGCTATATTTTTGAGGATTCAGGCCTTGTATACACACTCGTTTACACCCAGCTCCTCTCCTTCTGTATCCCCTAGGCCTCCCCTTGCTCCATTTCTCTATTTTCTTATCTACTTTCTTCTCCTGCTTGCTCCTCCATGTCATTGCCAAATCTCTCCAGTCTGCTCTTTTTTCCTGCCTTCTCCCCTATTTCTTTCACGCTCCCTCTTCTCTCTATCAGCCTCTCTATTCTGTGACTGCGCTGGCTGGCACCCCCCCCCCCCCCCCCCCCCCCTCCAGTGGCACACCGTGTCGTGTCCCTAATTTATTTATAATTAGTGCTCTTTGTCAGGATGCACAGGGAATGTTAAAGTACACGCCACCTCGCTCTGGGTACAAATGGGCTGGTGTTCCTTCATCCTTCCTGCACGCCCCTACTGCCCGAGCGACACGGCCGCTGGGATGGTCGGACCTTACATCTTAAACTCCAGAAATGAAAAACGACTCAATAAAGAAAAAGAGGCTGGAAATTATTATTTTTATTTATTTTTTACGATTAAGCGAGTTATTTAGAGTTATTTGCTAAATTTTCCAAAGCTATTGAAGTGGTTTTACATGTCATCTGTGTAACAACCCAAATTTGAATGTATTTTGTTGGGATTTAACGTGAACTAAAAAAAGTCTGAAAAATGTTGCACGTTTGGTATTCATCGGCATTTTTTATTACTGTAATACAGCTAAATAAAATCCAGTGTAACCGATTGCTCTCAGACCTCACCTTTTTAGTAAGCAGTCCACCTGTGTGCAATTTAAGATGTGTGATTTCAGCTTTGAAGGCTTAAAAATGTTTGTTCGTGAACACCAAAGGGGTTGATGACAAAGTAACACAGTAGACAGGTCAGAGGTATCGTTTTGGATAAGGTTAATACAGAATATAAAACAATATCCCAGGTATTGAACATCTCCGTTCAATCCATGGTCCAAATAAGGAGTTAGTGTGGTACAGCTGCACACCTAGCAAAAGATGCTTTCCCTGAACTGAAAGGGTAATTAGAGCATTGAACAGCCAATGGTAGATGTGGAGGATCACAGCTCTGGTGGGGGAATCTGTTAGCAGGATGAAATTAGTTGTGCACTCCACAAATATGGTCTTTATGTAAGAGGAATAAGAAAAAGCCCATCGGTTTTTGTTTGCAACTAACCATGTAGGTTTGTTGGAAACCAGCAAGCACCTGGAAGAAGGGGATCGGGACAAATGTGAGTGAAATTCTACCTTTAAGCATAAATGCAAATATGTGGCATGTAACAAACATCACCCTGAACACATGTCCATGGCTTTATACTGTGAGGATGCTTTCCATTAGCAGGTACAAGGAAGCTGGTCACAGTGGATGGGAACATGCTAAATATATGGCAATACTGGGGAAAAAAATACATGTTTGAAGGTTGCAAAGGACCTGGATCTGGTGCCAAAGTTCACCTTGCAGCAAGGCCCAAGCCAACCCATTTTATTGTGGAACAGCCCAAGCCACAATGAAATGGATTAGATCAAAGTATATTCATATGTTAGAAACACCCTGTAAAATATTAGGTAAAGAGCTGTAGCTATTTACATATATAAAGGTCAACATAATATTATGCTATGTAAACTGGTTTTATGTTTTCTGCCTGCTTTGTTTCTCCCTTTCTTCCGCCTTGCTCCGTTGTTCTGTCTGTAATCTGGCACGTTTATGAGTGATAACAAAGAATGGCGCAGTCAAAGTCCAGACGTTCATCCAACTGACAATCTATGGCAGGACATCAAAGCTGATCTTCATATTTAGCAGTAATGAATTGGCACCAATCTGAAAGATAATTCAACAACGTGTTGACTCAGGATTGTTGATTACAGATGCACACCGAGTGTTTTTTCAGATTTTCACTTGTGAAACAAGCATTTATTTCCTCCCATTTCACAATCACGTGCCACTTTGTGTTTGTCTGTCACATCCAGTGAAAAACACATTGTGGTTTTTGGCCAAAACCTGACAGAATGTGAATTCCTCACTGAAGAAAACGCAACTAAACGACGGCATGTGCGGAGACCCAGATCTCCGCTTTTTTCTACGCTGGAATGCAACATCTAAAGTGGCGGGATGGCACAACATTAAATCCAAAGGTGTGATTTATTTAACATACTGTTGAATTTTAATGCCTATCACTTATGAAGAGGGCTTGTTTGGCAGTCGCAGGAGAAAACATATTTTATTTCTTATCACACTACATTAATGGCAGCGGCGTTGTCACACATATCGTACATGACCAGGAGTGACGGCGCTGACAGAGCTCGCAGCGAGAGAGATCAGCGAGGAAGAGCTTTTGTCCTTGGGCTGAGAGGGCACCTGGCTCCTCTTCCTGTCCTTGTGATCTCTCTGTTCCCCTCTCTCTCATGCCGCTCTATCCTTTCTCTATCCATCTCTTCCTCTCTTCTCCCAGCTCCAGATCCCTTCATCCCCCACATCCCTCCCATCCCCCCCCCCCCCCCCCCACCCCCACCACCTTCCCGCGCTCTCCCTCTTCTCTGCCCAAGGCGATGCCGTCCTGCAGGCTTTGATCAGGGGGCCAGGGAGGAGAGAGGAAGTGGGTCAGAAAGTTGTGTTGGAGACTGCAGGAGAACAAGGCTGGAATATCGAGTAGGTGAGGCTGAGAGAGGAGAAGGGGGAGGTAACGGGAGAGACGGGGGTAATCTAAAGTGATAGAGTGAGGGAGGGTGAAACGGGGCAACGAGAACTAAACGAGTAGAGGGAGATAAAAAGAAAATGAAGAAAGCAACAGGAGGAGATAGAGGAGAAGGACGTGGGAAAAGAAGAGGAGTCTTCATATACTGGGTGGAAAAAAACAGACAACACATTTGTCTTGGACGTGGCGCTCAGCATTTTAACAGCAGGTTGGAGGATAAGGCCCTGTTTTAACTAATCTACACAGTGCAGGACAGATAGTTCAGTGGATGTGTGCATTTCTGCAAAAGTATGTGTGTATCAAGGCAGTACGGTCCTGGAGGTGGCTCTTTGTTTTTTTTCCCCTCTTTTAATACATCATTAAGATGCACAGTTTATTAATATTCAGCCCAAACCATTAATATTCGCGGTGTGTTTTTGCTCTCCTTGTGTCGTCAGCTCACCTGGGACTGAGGGCAGAGGGGGAAGAATGGAGTTGAAAAAAAAGAGGGAAAAAAGAGGAGGGGTGCAGATGTTAGAGGCGAAGGGTAAGGGTGAGGGCAAAAAAAAAAAACGAGTCAAAGGGGTAAATGAAGGAGGGGAACGACAAGATCACTGCGGAGGAGGGCAAAGCGGAAGCGGTGGTGATAATTGAGGGGGACGTTTGAAGGCGAGGGGAGCAGAAGGTACAGTGGAGGTCTTGGAGAGGGGTCGGGGCGATTGTGATGGACAATCTGGCAGTGCAGAGCTTTTTTGGGTGGGGGGAGGGGGGAAGTGTTTGGGTGGTTCCTACGGTCCACCAGTGGGACCGTGAGGTGAAAGAGGTGAGGGATTTTAGCAGAGATGGGGAGCTGAGGGGTTTCGGTTCTGGAGTAATTGGGCCAATGGGAGAGAAACTATAAACACACACGCGCGCGCGCACGTAAATTAAAAGCACAAAAACACACACGTCCAGTTTGTTTCATTTATATTTTTCAAAAAAAATAAAAAATTCAAGCAGCTATTTACATGGACACAGCAAGCTCTTTTTCAATGCACCATTAATACCCTCCTCTGTTTGTGTTTGGAGCTGCAAATGGTGATTAATTATTCCTTTAATGAGAAAATTAACATTTTCTCATTAGAAAGGTCACAAATCTTTGCATTTTTTTTTTTGGTTCTTTTTTGTCCTAACACATTCGGATAGAACAAAGACATGGAGCAAATAATCACATTCGACATGCAAGGATCCAGGTCTGTGTGTTTATTTCTGGTTAATAAATTAACAATTAGTTAATTAGCTTCAATTAATTATGCGAATGCGTCCACATTATTATCTCCGCTCTGCATACATGGACCCACGCACATTGCCAGCACTCCAGTCAGATACACTGAGGCACAAAAGCGGACAGCAAATTAAAGTGGTAATTACTTTTAAGCCCAGAAAGGTGAGGGATTGTATGGCAGGGAGCAATGGGTCAGTGTTGAATGGAGAATAGCAGGCAGACAGAGTGAGAGAAAGATATGCATCTCAATGAAATATGGAGGAGCACACTCAACAAAAGGGGAAATGGCTCCATAATGGCCACATGCCCTCAAACAGTTATTGTCTGAAAGATCTGGAATATTATCTGCCACCCGTGGCAGTTATCTTTAAACAACCTTTTATGCTTATCGTTCATGTGAGCCACTGTAGGGCAGGATGCAGAAAATGCAAGTTGATAATGTCTTTCTGGTCTAACAAATGCTTTTCAACAGTGGTGCTCCGGTCTTTATAAGCAGAAAAGACGGGGATTTACTCCAACAAGGATTTGGTTATCAACAAGAAATCTCCTAATTAAAGTGTCTGGCAAAAGTATTCATACCGAACCAAAAACCTCAATGTATTTCATTGGATGTTGCTGTGACACCCCGACAGAAGCGTGTAATTGTGGGACGGAAAGAAAAAAGATATTTTTTCATAAATAAAAATCATCCGCATCTGCATTCAGCCCATTGAGTCAATACAACCCAGAACCACCTCTTTGCAGCTCTGACTCTCGTATGTTCCTAACAGAGCACTTCGCTCTCAGACTGCAGGTCTGCTGGTGGTTCCTAGAGTCTCTAAAAGTAGAATGGGAGGCAGATCCTTTAGCTATCAGGCTCCTCTCCTGTGGAACCAACTCCCAGTTTTGGTCCGTGAGGCAGACACCCTGTCTACTTTTAAGACTAATCTTAAAACTTTCCTTTTTGACAAAGCTTATAGTTAGAGTGGCTCATGTTACCCTGAGCTACCTCTATAGTTATGCTGCTATAGGCTTAGGCTACTGGAGGACATCAGGGCCTATTTTACTCACTCTACTGATTTCTTCTATTGTTATCCAGTTTGCATTGGTTGTTATTATTTCATCTTTTACCTTTTTGTTATCTGTCAATTGTTTTTCTTCTTAGTAGGTACACCTGGTCTGGCGTTCTGTTAGCTGTGACATCATCCAGGGAAGACAGATCACCGGCTATTACCATCTAATGTAGAACAGATTACTGGATCAATGTGTGCTTCTGTGCTTTTTTGTCTGTCTTGTTGTGTCTCTGCTCTCTCTTCTCTAATCCCCAGTCGGTCGAGGCAGATGACTGGCTGGTTCTGCAGGAGGTTTTTCCTTCCGGTTAAAGGAGAGGTTTCCTTTCCACTGTCGCTTCATGCTTGCTCAGTATGAGCGATTGCTGCAAAGCCATGGACAATACAAACGACTTTCCCTGTGGCTCTACGCTCCTTCAGGAGGAGTGAATGTTGCTTGTCAAGACTTTATGCAATCTGCTGGGTTTCCTTAGAAAGGAACATTTTTGACCAATCTGTATAATTTGATAGAATTTGACTTTGGAAATGCCTTGAGATGACATGTATCATAAATTGGTGCTATATAAATAAAATTGAATGAATTGAACTGAACTGACTCTGTGTTGGCTTCCTGCTGGAAGATAAACGTCCAGGATTACCCTGCATTCTTCCCATCAGCCATGACCCAGTGCACATTGCATCTAGCATGTCTGCAAAAACTCAAATTTTGGTTGTTGCTGACAACAGGCACTTCTTCCCCATGGTTTTTTTTGCCCCATGCACAATACTATTAAAATGCAAGGCACCCTTTTGAGATTTGTATTTGTAAAACACAGCTATGCAGTAATTCATGTTTGTCTAGTTCATAAAATCTCAATAAAAAAGATTTGTGGTAGACATGTGAGAAAACGTCATAAAGTTCAACGAGTATTAAGACTTTTACAAGTCAGTAAACGGAATAATCGCCAGAGTTAATAATCTGATTAAAAAACTTACGTTCAGTTTCAAGTAAGCATAGGAAATGTAACTTAGAAATGTTTAATATTGGGGTTATTAATGGGTAGAGCGGGTGCTCCATGTGCAGTTTATTTTGAATGTTATTTAAAAGCTTCAAAGATGCCTTAAGCAAGAGTCCATGAATGTTTGGATGTTCAAGAGAACATGTGCTTATTTGGAAAAAATATTTTATGGTTTCCAAAAAGATAGTCAAAAAACAACTGTTGTATGAGTGTGTTGGATTTTTTTTCTGTATTTTTCTTTTATGATCCAACAAATTTTCTGATGGTGTAAAATTTAGGGCCATAGCTGAGCAAATTTAACATATCGACGATAGTACAGAGACGTGTATGTATATTATGTTCAGAAATTAGCTTTGCTTTGTTCTGCTGACATAAATAACAATTCTCATGTTACCATGATGTTTGATCACCGAACATCCTTTGGCCTTTTCAGTGTATTGGTTCTGCATTATGGCCACAATTTGTTTTTTATACTGGTTTACTTAAACCATTCCATATCATTTTATTTTTCTCTGTAGTTAAATATGTTCATAAATTATGTCCCTAAAAAGTCATAAAATGCTCAGATCAAATGTCTAATTTATTCTAATAATAAATTATTTTCTGATGACTTTGTTTACACACGTTTGCATTTATTTTGGTCCTCAATCCTTTTTTTGGGCCTGTTGACTCTTATGAAATATGACAAATATAGCATTTAACCCTGATCAAACCAAAATAACTCTAAGCATCCACTCTTGCTAGGTAGTACTTGATGGAGTCATTAATCTAACTTTCCTTACAGTGGACAACAGAATACAGGAAACTGCTTTAAATCACCATTTTCTTTACAGTGGTTGTGAAATGTCCACCAATCGGACGTTAACTTACCACAACTGCAACACTATTAAAGGGAAAAGAAGTGAACTTACAAAAAATATCCCTCCATCACCTTGTGAACTTCCATAAATAAAGCCTGCATTGCAGAACTAAAGGAAGCATACTGGACTCTGGAGAGGAACCGTAAAGGGGGAAGTAAGGCAAATCCCCAGATACCGTATTGTTTAAAGCAGGGGTGTCAAACATATGGCCGGTTCCGGCCCACCGAACAATTTAGTCCTGCCCGGTGGCTAAATGCATTATCATTATTAAAAAAAAAAAAAAAAAATTTTTTTTTTTTTCCAGTGTCCTGTCTGGCAATGTGGCAATAAGAATTGTTGTCTTAATGCCAAAAAGAGCTCATCAAATTTGACTTTCACAAGTGGAGCAGTACTGCTTTTGCCATAGTGCTCCGCTTGATTTATGAATATGAATAGTTTTATTATGATTCATGCGGGGAATATCTCAAATGATATGGACACTACAATGGGAAAGTAGGAGATGAAAGGAAGAACAAGAAGAAAAAGTGAAAGAAAGAGGAGAGAAAAGGAAGAGAATGATAAAACAATTATTGAAAAAAACATGTCTGCAGTTCCTATATTGCCCACGAGGGGCGCTGTGTTTTAATCAGCAGATGGTAGCACTGAGCTTCAGATGTGGAAAATTTATTTTAAATCATTTCTTAATTTTTATCTGTTTGATGTATTTTGTCATGCAGGACAGTGTTTTTAAGTTCCAAAAAATGTGAATAAATGTTTTTCAACATTGTACAATCACTGTGATCAGTTCTTATGCATAATGCACTTAAGTAAATGTTTAACTGAGTAAAAGTATTGTTAAAATTGCACATACTTTTCTTAAAAACGCTGAGGTTATTCATAATATATTGTGTATAAGTGAAATTCATTTAATATAAAAATCAACAACAAGTCCACTTTTATTAGTTCTATTTAATCTTGCAATGAGTTTACTCGTGTGGCCCTCTTGAGATCAGATTAAGCTGAATGCGGCCCCTAAACTAAAATGAGTTTGACACCCCTGGTTTAAAGTAATAGTTGTACAACCAAAATGCTTCTTCCTCTCTGTAGACTGTTTCTGTTGTGTGTTTTTTTGTGCCATGAATCCCACGGCTGGAAGGTCCCACAGTTTGTAATTTCTGCATCACACCATTGTGCCTCGAAGTCAGTTTAGTGTTTCATAAGTCGACAGTTGTAGTACTGTCAGCACTTAAGATGGGGCTGCTCAGGGGCACATCAGCAGCAGATTGACTTCGACCACCCAAATGCTGCCTCAGCCACTGCACAAATCAAACCTACATAGCAAGAAGAGGTCTGCGATCCTGCTTCAAAGGTTTTGTGAATGGGACACTTAGTACCTCAGACCAAATCACTAAATTTCACTCTAACTCAGCCTCTCTGGGTTTTAACTTACAAGTGTGAATTCAGCTGAAAACTGTTTAAATGCAGTGGTTCAATAGCAGGGGTGTCCGGGCCTGCGCAGGGATTTTTTTCATCTTCCGCCACCTGCAGGCATGAAAATCAAACATTCAGTGCTGGTCTTCAGCTTTGCCTTTTGCTTAAAAATCTTTCTAATTAAATTATTGAAATTGTTTAATTATTTTTTTAACCTCTTGAACTATTTGCCTGTGGGGTCTTTAAGAAAGCCTTTTTCGCAAATCAGGTGCCCAAAAGCTGCTTTGGAAAAAAACATGACATCTTTGTGAAGCTGCAGCCATTCACCACAGACCGAATGAAGGCGGCTCATTACCGCATCGGTGTGTGCTCACACACAACAACCCAGTGTTGTGGAGGCAGTAAAAAGACAACAGCTGTGCTGGTTGGACTTGCTTGGGTCCCCACTCCTCTCTGTTCACACACAGTACTGCCAGGTTGGCTCTGGGACTACTTGTATTGCTGGCTCAGAGGCACATCAAACAGAGATAAACTTTAATCTGTAATTTTGCCTCTGGACTCTCAGATGGTCTTTTTTTGCTTCAGACTTGTTTTCAATTAACCTTTCGATTTGTGAGCTATTTATGTTAATTTGCCATATTCTCTTATGGTTTTTATCACGTTGTCTGCTTGGGTTATAATACAAGTAAATACAAATATTTTTAAATTATGCTTTAATTAATTAAGAGGAAAAAAAAAACAATCTACACCAACTTGGCCCTATATGAAAGAAGCTATTAGGTCACAGACCTCATAGCTGGCTTTTGCACTCTTGGCAGCACAGTTGCCATCAGGCTGTTGTGAAAGCTAGTGATCAGTTTTAGACATTGCTGTGGTGGAATTTCAGCCCACTCTTCCTTGCAAAATTGTTTTAAACCTAACTAGAGCAAGTGAGGCCAGCAGTGTTTTAGATATTGTTCTTAGTCTTACTTTGGCCTGTTAGATGTTTTGTTAATCCTCTAATGCCAGGTTCACACTGTAGGATAATTTGCCTTGGATTGGGGAGGGGGGAAATTTTATTATTATTCACAAATAGCCCTGATAGTTTTGGGTTGCGTTTCTCCATTAATAAATTGCTTTCGTATTTACTCATGTTAAATGTGTCTGATCTAAAAAAAAAAAATGTTTGAAGATCCAAAACATTTAAGTGTGACAAAAAAGCAAAAACAGAAGAATTTAGTGCGGGGGGAAATGCTATTTCACAGCACTTCTCATGTAGATATGATGCCTTGCTATGTTCAACATAGAAACTTCATTTCCATTCACTGCACAAACACTGTGGGGTTTAGCTGTAAAAACTCTGGCACTTTCACTGTGTTTACTTCCTACACAAGACGTGCTGGGTCAGAGGACGCATTATAAATCTAATCAGTCCTCAACATAAAACTGCCACATGTTTTCCCCCTTTGTTCAGTGAGTTGAGCCCAAATAGCTGGTATAAATTCTCTGCTTTTTGTCTTTGAGTAAATTGTTGTCCCCTATGATCTCAAAATAGCCTTTCCCCCCTGAACCTCAAATTCATCTCTTGTTGGTGCAAAGGTTTTCTTCGTGTCTAAGTCAGTTCCCAGGTTTAGAATATACTCTGACAGTCAGGTTGTATTCTTTTACACATATTATACTTATTTTTGGTACCTAAAGCAGGTAAGTTTGAACGCAGTATACACTTAACTTTTTTTTTTGATTGCCTCTAAAAATGTAGACGATTACTATCAACAGAGGTCCCTTTTCTGGGATAGTTTTTGAAATACGAGTGGGGGTGCAGGTTTAAACACCCCCATAAAAAGAGAATTAGGTCCCCTCTCTAGGTATCCTAGGGATTTTCTCAAGTCATAAATATGTATAAATATATAAAGTTGACATTTATTGAAATGCTTCAGGCAAAAAGCCTCCCATTGTAATTGGCTTCTCTGCCGAGCAAAAGCAGACCCTTGGTTACCACCATCAAGCATGGACATCTTAGCGGTCCGGCTGTTGATCTCCTGCCCAACACTTCTGGTGCGACTGGTGCAGGAACTGTGCGGCATGCTCTGTCAGTCGGCCAAAGGTATAAGACTTGTTTCGTTTGGTAGGAAATGGTTTGAACAGGTAATAAAAGTCCGCTCCTTTCAATTTGATGAAACTCCTCAGCTGTCGTCGCACAGCTAAGTCCTTTGCCAAAGGACAACGCTCACTGCTCTAAGCAGCTAAACATCTGTTTTTAGATTGTTGTTAGACAATTTTTGTCAACTGACTCAAACATGTTTTTTCACATTCTTGGTATGTTGTTACATATTGGCTTTATTACATTGAAAATGGCCAATATAATTAGGTTATTGTCAGGAATTCAGTTACTGGCTAGTATTATGTTATTGGTTGCTGCAAGGTGTTAATGATAAACAAAACTGTTTTAGGTACCGTGTCCAAATTCCAGTAGACCCTACTTCTACGGTCTCAAAGTTATTCAACCTCCTGAACAGATTATTTGATAAGAGCACACATTTGCAAATGAGGTGTGGTCTCAGGCATACCTGATGTAACCGATCCAGGGCTTCATTAGCTGCAGCAGGTGTCCTTGAGCTAGGGAACCTTCGAATACGTGTGCTGTTGACAGTAACATTTTATTGCATATTAGAGATGCGGCTAATATTATTCCTCGTGAGCGCTGCCAGAGGTTTGTGTCTTGCTACGGGTCACATTTGCTGCAGGTCATAACAGCAAAACAGTGCTCACCTGATGACTAAAGATGCCTGTCATGAACGGGTTTAATAATTTTGTCTTCCAAGGAACTGCGTGGAGTACTTGGTGTTGAACTATTTAAATTGTTCTTGTTGCATTTGTTTATTGAGAGGCAAGGACACAATGCTACTTGTTTTAAGCAAAGCTGCTTTTAGAATACAGATCCGCTTTTAAAAACTGCGATAAGGCCAACTGTTATTTAATTCATGTTTTATGCTTTGAATTTCTAAAGGTTTTGTGGCTCTAAAATATGATGTATCTTTTCCACCTGAGGGTTGTGGATATTTCTTCCCCCTCTGGTTGTTTGCATTGCTTCTCAAGGAGCGCAACGTCCTGTCACGACATTGGACTGACCACAGCCGATAGCATGTGTAGACAGGCGGAGAAACAAGGTCAGACATGGGTGTGACTATCCTGCTGACTGCAACAGACAGTTACGAGAAACTTTAGGATAGTGTGTATGCACACATACGCGCACACATACGCATGCACACACATACACACGTACGCAGACATGCAG
Source organism: Fundulus diaphanus (assembly GCA_037039145.1). Taxonomy (NCBI): domain Eukaryota; kingdom Metazoa; phylum Chordata; class Actinopteri; order Cyprinodontiformes; family Fundulidae; genus Fundulus; species Fundulus diaphanus. The sequence goes on from CM073124.1 coordinate 24,129,724, forward strand.
AAATAAACTGACTCATGATTTTATCTAACCATTGGATTTAATTACATTACTTATTCATTAAGCTGGGTGATTTTTTTTTCCAGCTTTGTGGTTTTTTGTTACTTGAGGAGCGCCGTGGCCTGTGAAGGGAACACCTGTAGTACAGCTCCGCGAGGCAAGCCTCGGGTACTGAACTGAGCCTGTGAGAGCTCAAACAATGTCACACACACACACACACACACACACACACACACACACACACACACACACACACACACAATGAGGCGCATACAGAGTCAAATATTCTCCGCAAGTCTCCTTCAAGGACGCCTGGGGAAGACTTGGAGGACAAAATCACACACTCCCTCTCCCAGCATCTCAGACGTGCCGCACTTCTGTTGTAGACAGAAAGCCTCCTCTAAAGAGACTATAGTCACACACACTTAAATACACACACACTTAAATACACAAAAAAAAAAAAAAACCTTTCCACATGTGTGAGAAAAAAAACGAGGCGTTTTTTTTGCTTGTGTTGTTTCTCTTGTTTCCGCTCAGTCCTGCTCTCAAACATTGCGGGAGTTATTCAGTGTGTAAGTGTGTGTAAAGTAAAGGGGGTTCACTGCAATTCTTTGACAACCTCATTCACTTCCTTCTTCTCTCCCCCCACCCCCCAACCCCTTCCGTGCGAATGGCCAACAATGAGGCTGGAGGGTGGAAATCAGACCAAAGAAAGAAGAGGGGGGAAAAAACTGAATGTGTCTTCATTTGCCTCAACTTTTCACACGTCTTTTCCCTTTTTTGTCGCTGGCTGCCAGTTCACTACAGTGCTACAAGCACCTCGGCCAGTTTCCGCTGGCAAGACTTTTCCTCCTCCCTCCTCCCTCCTCTGCCCCCCCTCCTCCACAATTCCCTCCTTTCCACTATGTTAAGCCCATTTTTAGCTTGACACAGGGACGTGCAGAGGGGGGGGCGGAGGGGGCTTGAGCACCTGCCCCTTTGCCCCCTGGTGCCCAAAGTGCCCTTTTGTCAGTGTTTTTTTTTTTTTTTAAATTTATTTATTTATTTATTATTATTTATGTGTGTGTGTTTGTTGGTGTGTGTGTGTGCATGATGCATGTCCAAAATAATAATAATTTAGATCTACCCTGGCTGGTTACATGATCCACATAACGTGCCCTCACTCTGCCCTACTTTTCCTCTCGCAGCTCCCTTCTCCGCTGCCTCGCGCTGCCTGGTCTGTCCTGCCCCTTTAAATCTGCAGCACACTTGACTGTGCTCTGTGCTGTTTAACTCCACTGTCATTGGTTATACTGCTTTAAATCCCGCCTTCACTCTTTCTGATTGGCTGTTTTCTAGTGTGTCTGTGTGTGCTTGCTTGGAGCGGAGATTTCAGTTTTGATTCATACAGGGATACCGCGGCCGGTTACCACAATCAATACTAGGCTACGAAACTAGTACCATTTAAGAAACTAAATATTATCTGCAGTAAAATAGGTGAAAGCTGCTGAGTGCAGTTCTGTAAAGAAGCAGGCGGGAGAGTTTTGATTTATGGAACTTGTAAGTAACCAACATTAGCATCTCAAAATAGCATCTAATTCTGAAGTAGAATGCATTTATCAACAGAAACCTAATCTGTTTTCTAAAACTAAATATTCTGTGCCAGGCAGGAGTTCTGAAGACTGCTGGAAAGATGGAAAAGCAAAGACTGTAAGCTTAGACTATTAAAAATTCAGATTCTTAGCCACAGCTGCCTGAAAAAGAAAAGGTGAGGGTTTCCCTTTTACCAATATTTCGTTGTCATTATTGCTTTCATTTTTTGTTGACCCTTTGATGCAGTTCAGGTATAAATAGCAGGTGATATTTCTTTTACATGATATACAACACAACAAGACTATATGCTGCCTAAACAACTGCTATATTTTGTTTAGACTTTTGCTTATTTATAATAGCATAATTAGGATTTCACAAAATGATAGTGCTATTTATTTCTCTATTTTTACTTCTAGAATTAGAATTACGACAAATAATTATCGTACAAAGCTTTCCACACTGTCCATTAGTAAATTAATACAAACCAGGGTCAGAGCTAGACATTCTTATCATCAGGGGCTTAGCCCAAAAAATATTACTTCATTACGAGGGTAATTTGGTACACCAAAAAAGTAAAAATGATTTAATCTGTTGATGTTGTCGTAAAATGTATTTAATATAGGCCTTAACATATCTTAACGTTTAATCTGCTGTTCTTTAATAGTCTTACTAGTATATACCAATAGTATGTTGTTCTCATTTGAGTGATGAAATGGACAACCACTCATGTAACAGATCAGTTTTAGTGTCACTAATCTTACTCAAAGTACTGTATTGGGTCCTCCATGCTCCTTATGTATAAAGGTTTACTGCACATTTAAACATTGAAATCTCACTATTGTTAGGGAAATAATTAGTTGTCTCAGAGGATGTATGTAAGGAGAAGCTGTTGTCTACACTTCAGATATATGATGTAAGAAATGTGTTTGGAATGTTAAGATAAATTATATAAAATGGGCTAAGGAGAACATCTACAACCCAGTTGTACATTTGTTGAAGTTTGAATTTAGTATTTGAAATGCTGTCAGTGTCAGTGACGCCTCTACTTCCAGTGCAGAGTAAATACAGTACATGTATTTGCAGTCCCTTGAATGTATAACTTTGCTGTTTTATGATGCAGACAGAGTATCTTAGATTAAAAAAAAAGGGTGGGGTTTATCTCTCCACATTTCCATATCTTCAAAAGAAAATAGAGGATATATCTAGATAACAGACATATTTTGAATATATTTGGTTTAATTGATAAGTTTTTACCATCTGTCTCTGTTGCTGGTAAGTTCAAATGCAAACTTTTTCAAAGTGGGAAAAAAGTCCCAATTCAACGTTCATCAGATCGGAAGCTGCTTTATAATTTATAATAATAATTGAACTTTATTGATCTCACAATGGAGAAATTCACTTATGCATCTTTACCCATCCCCTGGGGGAGCACTGGGCTGCCACTGTGCGGTAACCTGACTCACGGCAGATGTATGTCGCTCCGCGTAGCTTCACTCACATATGTGAGTGAACTCACGTACATCTGGCGTGAATCAGGTTACCTGTGCGGTGCCAGGGGAGCAATGGGGGGTTAAGGGTCTTGCTCAGGGACCCAGAGTGGTAGTCTGTGGGAGTTGAACTCAGAACCTCTGGGACCCAAGCTCAATGCTCTAACCACTAGGCCACCAGATTAACAAAAAGCATCTGGTGTGTGTCGTGCTTATAAAATTTGTATAAATGTAGCAAGAAATACTGCTTTTTTCTTTAGACAGAAGAAACGCGTCCTGACGCTCAAGTCAAGCATAAAGAAATAGGAGCATGCATACTGCGTAGGACCAATAATGTCAGACCAATGAAGTGTCCCTAGGGTTGAAGTTTAAATTAAACCTACACCCTTGATTCCATGTTACATTCTTCATAGTATAGGTTGGTACATTTCAGCCGGATGTATAGCAAGGTATGTTTCTGTATCGTGTTTTAAATCCGTGGCCCATGTGCCCTCTTTTAACTTTGAGCACCTGCCCCTCCAACGGTCTCTGCACGTCCCTGGCTTGACATAATCTGAAATGGTACTTAAGTGAATTTATGTCTACCTCAGTGCATTAACTTCTGCTATTTCTTCCTTTATGTTGCTGGGTTGTTTTTTTTGTGTGCGTATAGCGAGTGTAGCGTCACAGGGAGCAAAGAGGGAGGGAGAGATTTGAAACTCAGACCACGGAGTAGACAGCCTATCAGTATTCAGTAGAGAAAGTGAGTGATGGAGGGAGAGAGAGACGGAGACAGGAGAGAGAAAGGAGGAGGGGGTGATGTATCAATATTCTGAGTAGTGTTTGAGGGCAAGGGGAACGAATAGAGGAGAGGGGGGAGGGAGGGAGCGCGTACTTGAGTGAGTCTCTGAGTGTGATTATTTGTTCACGTATTCGCCAGCATGTGTGTGCATCCTTGATCCCATCCATGCGTTACATTTCATACTTTTGGCGGTGCAAAAAAAAAAAAAAAAAGTACATTCATTCAAGTGCTTGCACAGCCTGAGCGCCTTTATAAACTAATTTAAAGTGGGGAGGCTGCAGGCCCTGAAAGGTTTCCAGAAGAAATGGTTTCACCTTAAAACGAGGCACCATAAATGTAATCAACTCGAGTAAAACTATTTCACTGTTTCCGAAAACTAGAGATACAAATAACCCCGAGGATACTCAGACAATGTCAGAGCAGTTTTTCTCAAGCCTCACCATGGGGTGATGCTGTGTTCAGTAAAGTTTAAAAAAAAAAATCTGATTCTTTCCCAGTTTATATCTATTCAGTTGCAGATGGGCTTTTTTACTCCTAAATGTTCGATTCCAGTATGTAGGCCAGTAAACCAGTAAAAGTTACAGGTGGATTATATGACTGAATGGCAGGTGGAGGCCCTCTGAGTGAGAGCCTCTCAACTGCAATCCCTCTGGTGGCTGTGGGACAAAATGCACACCTCAGCCACTTCAGTACTGTCTTCAGAGTGAAGATTGACGGATAAAGTAATCTTGAGTATGATGAGGCCACTTCAAGGGAAATTAGGGTTCATAACTTAGTCTCCTAATTTGTCGGTAAAGTTATTCCATTTAAAGCCTGAATTCCATCTTTCCATTGAAGTAACAACTACACCTACAAGTAGGAAGAGGAGACTTATAGTTTTGGGAATAATGTGTATTGATAGAATACAAATCAATGAATGTGTACTGTAACTGATGAACTAAGAGACAAAAAAAGCTAGGACACAAACTATTCTTCTACAAGCCCAACAATTTACAAAATTAATCAGTAGATGAATGCCTTTAAATAAATTAGCAGATTAATGATCTTAACGTTAACAAGAATGTCTCACATTTAGAGAAAGATTATTTTAATGGTCTAATTCAAACTTTTATAACCTGTTTTAATAAAAGAAAATGGATTGAAACCCCAAACGGAGGAGCCTCCGGACATTTTCTCTAATGTTCTATGTACCTTGAGGACCAAATTCGCTGGTAATTTTGAACTTTTACTTCTCACCTTGTTGCCATTTCAAGGTCTTCATAAAAAAAATATATGTGGTACATCCTTTAGTTCAAAGCATATCAGAAAATCTTCCCTGCAGAGAGTAAAATATGCAGGGCAGTGGCATACATACGATTATACACTTGAGAGGACATCAGCATTTAAAATATTCATAATTTACTCATCAATTATGTTTTATAGGCAAATTGTTTTTATGTAATTATTTTATTAGTACATAAAGACCCTCAACATATTAAACCATATTTTTAACCCACATTGATTTCATAAAAATTAAAATCAACATATTACTTTAAAGGTGTCATGATTTGTCTTTGGATGAACCCGGACACAACACACACACACACACACACACACACACACACACACACACACACACACACACACACACACACACACACACACACACACACACACACACACACACACACACACACACACAGAGAGCTGATCTTGAGAGTTTATTGCAACAGAGGATGATGAACGATGAAGAACCAGAGTCAGTTACCAGGCGGAGTTGTAGGGTGCAGGAGCTGGCTGACAGGAACGGAGCGGAGATGATAACCAGGATTCGAAGGAGCTGGGCTGCTGCAGAACCGGGAGTGAAACCAGAGACCATGAAGACGGAAACGACGGAGCAGAATCCAGCAGCGCAGCAGACAGGTACATTACTGATCAGACGGAGACCAAGACGTGAGGACTGGAGCGGACAGGCGTGGTGATGGATTGACTGAATACGAGCCGGCGAGGAGGAACAAACTGGGGTGACTTTTATAGCAGGGTGAGCAGGTGGAGCGAGTCCATGGTTAATTGCAGCCTGACAGGTGTGCCTAATCAGGGCTGCACTGGAGGAGAAGGAGTCAGGAAATGCTCAGAGTGCAGCCTTCAGGCTGCATCATGACAAAAGGGGCTTAGTCATGTATTTTCACCATAAAAAGAAAACACAAAAAAGCATATATTCATCTTCAAATCACAGAATATACAGCAGGTTTTCATCCATAAAGTGTTTACTTTAGTAGTGCACCAGGCGCGATCAGCAGACATAAACATTGTTGTGCCATCTGCCAGCAGTACCACAGAACTATCAGAAACAAGATGGCGACAATTAATGCAGCTTCTATAAAAGCCAGTAGACCGTCCTGCAATGCCTCATAGTGAAGTAAAAGCTCAGCGTGGTCGAAGACCAACCAGATTTACAGGGTTAGGGTTACTTAACCTCTTTCTTTTCGCACCGCTGTTAGGCGTTGCAGACTCACTTGGCTCCATTGTTTCTCCTTATTTAACTTACTCATTGCATGCATGCACAAGTCTCTACTTCTGATCACGCGGTTTTGTTATGGTAAATATGCACAAAAGCGCTTCATTTACCAACAAATACAGCAAAACCAAGGAGTAAAACATAGATAAAATATAAGCCAACAGGTCGCAGTAATTTCATTGGAAAACTTTTGTATGCAACCACAGTGAGCTACTGCCGTAGCAATTCGTGAAGTCCTAGTATGTCACTAGGCACCTTCAAATAATTTATATTTGCTTCCTAGTTTTCCATACATTTGTTCACTACCACCTCTTAGAATCATGTTCCATCCTCTCTATGGAGTAAGATAACCGTCAATATAAATGCATGCATAGGTCTCTGACTTTGTAAATGCAAGTCAATAAACATGAATAAATTTAAGATTTGTATTTGTTCCTGGTTGTGAACTCATACATATATGTGTGATATCAGATGTTTCATCTGTGAGAATACAAATTTCAAAGTTACAACATTGCAAAAATACAAGTACAAATCACAAATTGATGAAGCTATTGCACACCCTACCAGTTGGTGGCAGTAATGACGTGACAACAAATCTGTGAGAATGCAAGTGCTGTATTCTTCTTCTTCTTCTTTCTCTTCTGTAATAGTTCTGAGCTGGAGCCCCGATAATTCAGCCAACAACAGGAATGGTTTAAAAGGTTTATTGAAATACTAGTGTTGCTGGAACAGGAACTGACTGGAACGCACTCAGGAACCTCTACAAGGAGGAGAACAAGGTTAGTGGCCGAGACCAACTCAGTGTGATGTAACATGCACTGAATAAAAGCCTTTAACCTTTTCAGAAGCCGGGAGGTTTCACTGGTTGTGATTCATGGGTCCAAGGGCTTCGCTTGAGTGATCTGAATCACTGAATAAATGATCCGTTTCAGGCAGATTAGGTGTGGGGCAGAGACAGAAATAGAATCCGTTGTCCAGGCTTGGGTCATATACAATAAGGCACACATTAAGGCAGAGGTTTCCAAAGGGACAGAGGTAAAGAGGCTTGGTCATGAGACAGCTCAGGTTTTCATGTCCAGAAACAGAAACCAACAGGGGCAAGGCAAACAGGCAAAATCCACAAGGCAAAACTGGTCAATCACAGACAGGCAAACAAAGAATACTGGATGGTCTACTCACACAAAGATTTTCAAGGGTCTGACAGTGGACACTGGGAGAGGCTGTAATATATATACCCCGTTTACACTACCCCTTTTTAACCGTGCCGAGACCAGTCCGAGCTCGGTAACCGAGATAACTATCGAGTGTAAATGGAACGCAAACTGAACTGAACCGAGCCAGACACAACCGGACCGTGCTAAATCTAGACCAGTTCCATGTGTGAGCTCAGCCTGTTTTTTTTCTGGCACGGTTCTCAGATAACAAAGAGCGCATTAGCAGACCGCGTCATCTCCTTACAGCCAGCTGACATTTCTGACATCCATAAAAATACTAGCTTCCCTACTGTGACACACGACTTCCAGTGATGATTCTGCTCAGCAGCGTGATAAACCTCAGCGTCTGTCGTTGTTTCCTGCATCTGTAAATCCTTATTAGACGTTCGTTTGTCTTATCCACTTCCCAAAAGCCGACTTTGTCAAGTAAATTCACCAAAAGTTGCCGTCTTCGCCTGACTCTCCGCAAACAACGAAATATAACCAAACATAACTTCCTGAATGTTATGGGCGCCGCCATTTTTATTTGCTTGATTTCCTCCTTCAAGCCTAGAGAGCAGTAGTACCGCAGATCGTCACTAGGAGGCGAGGAAACCAAGGAACCGAGATAGCGTGATGTGTAAACGGTCGTCAGAACCAAGCTCAGCTTGGTTAACTGATTCAAGCTCGGACCGAGCTCGGCATGGATCGGTTTAACAAGGGTAGTGTAAATGGGGCTATAGTGGTCTCCCCGGCGCGGCGACTCTGCTAAATTAAAGCTGCTGCAGGTGTAACTGCTCAGACCTGATTGCTAGAGCTGAGCAGACAGAAAGTGATGTCACCATCACTGCCAGCAGGAATCTCACAGACAGGATCAGGCAGAATCATTACATCTTCTTCTTGTTTAATGGTGGTTGGTGAAAAACATTGAAGTGCATTACTGCCACCAACTGGTAAAGAGTGTAAAACAGCTTCATCAGGCGTGGTAGATCCGTATTCGTAAATTTGTGATCTGTACTCGTGAATTTGGGATTCGCACTCGTAAATTTGATTTGTAACCGTAAATTTGTGATACGTACTCGTAAATTTGTGAATTGTACTTGTACTGTTGCAAAGTTGCAACTCTGTAACTTGTATTTGTAACTTCTAAACTTGTATTCTCACAGATGAAATATGTGATGTCACACGTATGTATGAGTTGGCAACCAGGAACTACAAATCTTAAATTTATTGAAGTTTATTGACTTACATTTATAAATTCAGACACATATGCATACGTTTATATTGACAGTTCTCTTACCCAATACTTCTCTAGCTGTTTACCATTAGACTGGTATTTGTTTTGGATAAATAGTTCTCAAAATCATATTGAAAATGTGCTTAATAATTCAGCTGAACTTAGGTTTTTTTTACTTGTTACATTTGATTACTTCTTGAACATTTCTATGAAACCTGTATTACACCTGGCAAATGTATGCTCTCCAGGCTGTGCAGTTGGCCTCAGACATGCCATTTTATAACCATTTAATTTCTGGCAACCGAAGTTTGTTCAGCATTGACCAGCGTTCTTGTCTGACCGCATGAATATCCATTTTGGCCACAGTCTCCTGTCTGGGCATGATTGGCTGGTCACAGACTTTGCGGACACAGATAGCTTAAAGCTTTGGGCATTAATGTGATTGGCAGTGGGGGAGCTCGGTGAATTTCAAACAGCAGAACCAATCAGCAACAGTTAAAAACTTGGCCACATAATGAAACAGTTTGACAGGAATGTTGCCTCTGTCCCTGAAGACGGTGCCACCAAGTATCTACCTTTGCCCACATGAAAGAAAAGGAATGAAATTTACATACATTTTCAGTATAAGGTGCGGAAATGAATATACAGTGCCCAGCAAAATTCCCATGGAACGTTGCCACATTGGTCATGTAAGAAGCACAAAACTCTAATGTGTTTTATTTGAATTTCATGTGATAGACCAAGACAAAGTAGTGCATTATTGTGAAGTGGATGGAAAAGTATAAAGGATTAATGTTTATTTTTCATAAATAGAAATCTGAAAAGCGTAGGCATATCTTTCTTAACATTGACCATCCTTCTTTTTAAAAGAGCTCAAGTTCACTCAGATCAGATGGAGAGTGTATGTGAATATTGATGTCTGATTCTTGCTACACTGGCTCAGTTGGATTTGGGTCTGTGTTAGATATTACTCGAGGCTTCAAGTTGTTAACCTGACTCTCACGAGATGGATTTCGTTCCGCAGAGCTCCACACAGCTCCACACATCCATCTGGTATCGCTACCATTGGGAGGAATTTCAATACCACATAAAATGGATGAACCAATCAGGATGGCTGGGCGGGATTTTTGTAGATGCGACGTATCAGAGAAGCAACTGTTTGGATTCAGACAACAATGGCGGCTCTTAGCGAGGAAGCAAGCGAAAACATTGATGCTGCTATTTCATCAGTTTTGTCCAATCTACCAAATATCAATTCTTTAAAAGAGCACCAGAGAACTGTTTTGAAGGCTTTTGCTAATAGAAACAATGTTTTTGCCCTTCTCCCGACCGGGTTTGTCAAGAGCTTGTAGCGCGTCAGTAAAGATGAAGGACAGGTGGTGTATCCAATCATAAAGATGTGGCATACATAGATATGGACAAAGGAACTGATAAAGGAAATGGTCAGTTAGCTCAGGCAGCATATAAACTTGGATAAATTTGGCCTCCATGCTGTTTCACAGTCTGGCAGATTATACCCAATTGGCGACTAGTTTCTAATGACGACAATGGGAGGAGGGTGGAGGTTGAACATGACTTCTATGAAGACTCATGTGACCAGCATTCTGGGCTCAAGCTTCCTTATCCCTTTTTCCTATGTTGATACCTGTTCAGAGAGCCCCAGTACTGATTTGTACAATTTCTCTAGCTTGTTTAGATTAAAAGTATTAAAGTATAGTTCCTGTTTCCAGAGTAATTTCCTCCAACCAAAGTATTCAATGTGTGACGACTTCCCGGGCGTAAAAGGACCGGACATGACGCAGAGGCGTTTAACCGCTGACAGGGGGCGGTAGCTTTTACTCCTGGATATTGTCTGGGCCAGTCTAACACGTGGATATACACCAATCTAAACTATTCTATAAGTTGCTATGGCTAAATTCTTTGGGTTGGTGTCCTGCTGAAAGATAAACCTCCATCCCAGCCTAAAGACCTTTGCAGCCTCCGACCAATTTTCTTCCGGGATTTTCTTGCATCCATTTTCCCATCAAGTCATCCCCACATCATGGTGCTGCCACCACGATGTTTCACATATGGGTGGTGTTTAGGGTGCTGTGTAGTGTTAGTTTTCCTTCACAAAGAATTTTGCTCTTGGACTAAAATGTGTAATTTGGGTCTCATAAGCACAGCACACTTTTCAGATTTTGATTTGAGTCAGAATCAGATTTATTTGTCAAGTATGTGTAGATATACGATGAATTTGACTCTGGATTGTACAGTGCTCATGATGTGCTTACTTATACAGCAACACAATAACACAATAACGCAGTAATAAAACTCAAACACAGTCTGCAGTATGGAGGACACGTTTGCAAATAATTTTAAAAACTAGATGGGATTTCCCCTCCTGGTTTGGAACCATTTACTACTTAAAAATGCAAAAGCTTATTTATAGTTTTGACTGTAGTACGTTTGTAGTGCGACAAAATGTGAAAAATGTGAAGGAGGCGTGGAACCCTCACAAGGCAATGTATTTGGATACAACTTCCACTGTTATTGGCACCTGTTCATTTGATAGCACTTTTATTTCCATAGATCATGAACTAAAACTCTGCGATAGACTGGCGACCTGTCCAGCGTGTACCCCGCCTCTCGCCCATTGACAGCTGGAGATAAGCACCAGCACCTCTCGCGACCCCACAAAGGATAGAAGTGTTAGAAAATGGATGGATGGATGAACTAAAACTGGTTGGTATGACCCACGATTTGTTTTCTCATAACAGATAAGGATAATTCCATATTTTAAAGCGGTCAAAAGTCAGAACCAACAACAGATTTTGAAGAGTTTTAGATCAGAAGATCCTGACACTGGAGAATTTGGAAATAATAAAAAATAAATAAGCTTTTCATTCAGTGTATTTTTTATGTTTGATTGAAATGTTGGATATAGACAAGTTCCCAAGGTGAGGGAAGCTTCCATTTTCAGCGTAAAACGTCTTCTGAATTCATTTAGAGGCTTTATTAAGTGTCCAGTCGGTGTGATACCCCCCTACAGTGACAAAAAAACAGTGTTTACAGAACGGCAGTCACATTGTGCAATCTGTTTGAATGTGATGGAATCTCCTACTTGTTTCAGACATCCTCTCTCCTTCCTTGTGTTTCTCCCTCTCTCTTTTCTTGCTGCTAATCAGCATTTGAAAGGCAGCTTTGACAGTGAGAAAGAAACTGAGTAAAAGGAAGGGGGGCGCTCGTGGAGGTGGGGGTAAACGAAAGCATGAGACACAGCGAGTTGGGGAGGGAGAGTCAGAGGGAAGCCGAGGCGAGGGGCTGTACAAGCATGCCTTTTATATTTACTAGTGACTGAGAGGGAGGGAGGCAGGGAGCAGCTGAAGGCAGAGACAACTGGTGTGCACGGCTTTCCCAAGAGGAAATGAAAAGAAAGAAGCTCAGCGAGGAGAGTGAATGAGTGAGCGGCAGAGAGGAAGGGTGGGAGGGAGCACGCCGGCTGGAAGAAGGGAAGGTGGGAGGGAGTTAGACAGAGAGAAAGAGATTCTCACACTGCCTGTGTCCTAATCCGAGTCCATCTCCAAGACGCAGCGGAGCAGAGTGTTAGTGAAGTGATTCCGAGAGCCAAGGAGAGCTACATCAGCTCATCACACACACATCTACACAGTCTCCTTCCTCTGCTGTCTAAAGCACACACTCTCGCAACAGGATGCGTCCGGCTGCGCGGCCACGGCTTTTGTGAAAGTGAGGGGATTGACGGTGCCCACCCCTTCCTGACTGTCCCAGCCGGCCCCCCTTTGGCTCACACACACCGTGTCTGTTTGCTGTGTCTAAGCTCGGGGCGCTGCTGCTGCTGCTGCTGCTGTTGCTGCCGCTGCTGGAGGAGGAGGAGGAGGAGGTGGTGTCGGAGGTGGGGTGGGCACTGCCAGGGCAGAGCAGGGGGCACCTTAGAGGAGAGGAGGAGGGGGAGGAGGAGGAGGAGGAAGAGGAAGACAACAAAGTGGATCAGATCAACCGCATGCGGACTGGAAATGCCCGTCAGGTGAGTAGATAATGGATCTAACAACTCGCAGTCAACACACGCATGCAGGCGTGCGCCCGAGCGCACACTGGTGCGGGGGGCGCACACCCGGACACACGCTTGTAAAGTTATGCTCATCTTTAAACTTTTATTTCCACTTTGAAATGTGTTTTAATCTACTGATTTATTGTATTACGCAGCTGGATAATGATTTGCAACAACTTTTGGCCATTTCCAAAGTTCTTATTTTTTCTCCTTCAAATGAGGAACGATTTGAGAGCGCTGGTTACGTTATCGTGGATTTCAAGAAGAGAATCTAGCAAATTTAGCAAATATAACTTTCATGTTAGTAAGTTGGATGGTTTTTTTCTTTATCGCCAAGTGAATGGGACTTTTTCTTTGCTCGCAGAGCTTAGTGTGATTGTTGGGAACTCCTGGAGTTAGAGGACAAAAAAAAGATAAATATAAATTAATACGTCAACATTGATGCATATCATTTGATGAAATTAAATCGAGCTGCTGTCCCTTAAGGCACAACGTCCATTTTCTTTCATTTCTTTATTTATTCATTTTTACACAAACTTCTTTGTGTGTTTCATCAGTGTAAACTAGCAACCCAAATTCATTGCTGCTCAGATAAGCCAAATAATCGTGTACGTTTCTGTTCGGCGCGCTTGTTTGAATGTGTCTGCTGTTTGGAGATAGGGAGGCTGAGAGTGAGCGCCGTGCGTGCTCGGCTCCACCTGCAAAGGCTGAATTGGTCACAGCTTACTGGCTCAGTAGCATTCGCTGCCTTCGGGGTGTTTTGCAGCAGGTGGTCCAAATTGGCAGAATGACTGTGACAAACAGGCACCGTTTCCCTGTTGCTGTAAAGTAAATAACAGCATCAAACCGTCACGTAGGAAACCCATGCTTTCATATTTTTTCCCCCACTCCTTCTTTTTTAATGTTATTTATCTTTGCCAATTGAAGTGAAAGCCGGACTTAATTGGATTTAGCAAATATTATCAGTCGGGTTCAGTTTAAGCCTTTGCATCTATCTAAATGTAAATATGTGCACATCCATCCGGAAATTTATGTTGTGGATTTTGTGTAAATTGTGCTCTGTTTCAAACACCACCGACAAGATCATTTGCATCCACACCTGCTGAGGCTGCAGGTGCCTGCAGATTCATTCTCACAACATAAACTGCCTCAGATGTATGTGGATGGGGTGTCAAAATGTTTGGAGGTAGAAAGAAAAATGAATTTCAGAACTCTTTTTTTTTCTTGTAACTTAAACCCATTATAGAAATATGTATTTTTAAAAATTCATTATACCGTGACTGTTTCCACTTTGATGATCGGCATTGCTTGAGCACAGATTGGACAAGTACATCCAAAAGGAGCCAGAGTCCAAAGCGAATCATTGCATGGTACAGTTTATACCCCAGCCTCCTGAGCCGCTGAGCCTCTCCATCCGTTTCAGAACTTGCATGTGCAGGATGTTTTGCTTGCGACCTCTCTTTAGGCCCTTTTTATGAGAACCAGACACAAGTTTATTCCCTCGGCTTTTTTTCTTTTTCGGTTTAAGGAGCTGCAGGTTTGTGCCAAAGGCAGAAGTGAACTCGGGTTAAGTTTGTGAAAGAGACTATATATCCCGACTAGGCGTGGATCGGCATGAGAATCACACGGGAAGACACTCTTGAATAAAAATACCAAATCATGACCGTATTTACACAACAATGTAAGACCTAAATGTTTAATATGTTATGCTCCTGCTGATGATAAAAAAAACATTGATTATCAAAGTTATAATAATGTTATATATAACATTTAGTGCCTCGGTTTCCATATTATCTCATAAACAACCAAAATTTCTACTAGCATTCTTTCAGCCAGCTGACCAGCAGTGTGCAGCAACAGGTGGGAGAGGGGCAGGACTGCGTCACTGCGCTCCATATACACTTTATCTGCCGTCTGATTAAAAGGACTTTAAACTGTAGGAATGGGATGATGGAAAATTTGAGCTCTTTTGGACCAGCAGCGTCTTAAAACCTTGTTCAACCGTAATTGTGGTAATTGGTCTTTAACTGTTGCCTGCTGAAGCAAAGCTAAAAGCGAAAGGAGACGTGATTTAATGTAGTTTCTACGCGTCTTTATTTCTGTTTGGCCCTAATTTTCCCACCCCTCGCCTTTTCTGACTCCCAGTCATCGTCTTCAGTTAGGCGGATAGGCACCCTAGCTACTGCTCTCCTTCTGTTTCTTTTATCTCTTGATATTTTCTCCTCTCTCTGTTGCTCTCTTAGAAAACACACACTCTGAGGTGGTCAGTGTGTTGACAGACAGACGCTCGCACACTTCTTCGCTCTTGCAGTGCGAGTGATTGTGTGTGTGTGTGTGTGTGTGTGTGTGTGAAGAGCGCTGACAGACAGTGTGTGGGTCTGTGACAGAGGGTGTCAGCGCAGTGTCAGGGAGATGTGTTTAGTGTCACACTCTGCTGACCTGATCTCCAGTTGGACTGTCCACTCCGGCCCCGCTGTGGCTCCTTACATAACCCCCGCTGTCATTCACACGGACGCCTGAAGGGATCCGCCGGGGTTCTGTGCACGCTCAAACACATGCATGCATTTAGAGATTACAGGAAACGTGAAGGCATCCCGATTCCCCTCCAAATCCAGCGTCAGTCCATGTTGCAGTTTTTAATTTCTCTGCTACTCCACAACGTAAAGCGGAAACTGCTTCTATTTGAAATATTCCAACAAAGCAACAAGTTCCAAACACTTTTTTTTTCTTCCAGAGGGCCATTCTGGTTTCCAGAAGTGAACACCCACACAACTTGTGCAACTCTTATCGGGCGTTCTGACATGTTTACTACGCTCTCTTTATTAGCATGTGTGCTTCTTCACAGTGTGCACTTTTAGTCCTGAGTCAGTGACCCTGGGTGCCATTTTTCTGGCCTGTGGTAATTTAGAGGTCAGCGCTGATACAGTGATGGAGAGTGGATTTACCATCTACGGCCCTGGATAGATAGCTGAATCCATTTGGCTGACTCCTCCGCAGTCAGAAAGGAGACGCTTCCGTTCACTCTCTTATTTTTAAGTGTTTAATGATAACCGTTACAGGCGCTACGTGTTGTTCTTGGCCTTTCTTTATCTCACTTTTCATGTCAAGCTTTTCAGCAGGTTTGGGGTATTTAGCCTTGCCCTCCACATGCTGGATGCCCATGGACTTCATGCTTTATGGCTATTTAAGGGTTGGCCTCTCCTTATCATTTTTTTGCCCAGAAAAATATGCTGAAAATTGGATTTCTTTTTCTAACAAGTCCCATCCAAATGTGTCCTAAACAAAGACAAAGCAAGTCGGACTTAAATAAACCGATTTGATTTGCCTTAACTACCTTTAAACCACATTTAGACATCAGTGGACATCGTGATGTAGCAGTCTTTCCCATTTCACCTTGTTTAGATGAGAGGGTAAAGTTGTCATTTCTATTCTATGCAATGAAACATTTCTTCTGAGTTAATGTCCTTTTATTTTATTTTTATTTACATTTGTGCTCATTTAACGATGTAGCATTTTCACTAGCAAGCAGAAAGGTCTTATCAGCTTCTTTAACTCGCACTGAAATATTTAACCGAGCAGCTCTTCTCACCCGAGTTTATTTCAACCCTTTCAAGCTGACTGCTTTCACTGAAAGGCAAAATGAACACTACAGTTCACACCACTGCACCAGGTAGCGGATCATTTTACCCTAAATTACATTTACCTTATCAAATGTTTCTCTAATTAAACATCCCGGCCTGTTCTGCTTGCTTCAGAAGCAAGATATATTTTTAATTGCTGACTTAATGCCAGGCTTGGTGTGACATTCTCGGTGTGCTGATGTTGAATAACACAAAATCCAGGTATTATGGCAGTTACACAAATGTTTAAAACAGAAATGTATTTTGGGATCTAAGTTCCTTTAAAACTGGAAAGCAACATTTGTCCCCAAAGCTTCCGCCTTATTATAACCCATTCATTATTAAGGTTATAACAATGTTATTTATACATTTATGTATTGTTCTTGACATTTTGACGCAAAACCATGCAATAAACTTTGTAGATTTAGTATGTTTGCCTTAACATGAGTGACGTGTGGTACTCCCTGGGTTTCTACACCATGGCTGTCCATATTTTTTTGTGATGGAAAACATTCCCAAACAGCCTAATTTGTTTTTGTTTTTTGTTTTATTTAAGCAAGGGAAAAGTTTAGAAGCTTTTTTTTCAGCTGGCTGACTAGCAGTGCACAGCTACAGGTGGTGGAAGTGCAGAAATGCATTTCTCTCGTCTCCAAACAATGAAAGACAACTTTTGTCACTCTGTTAGTTTCACTGGTACCCACTGTAGCCTGGTTTAAAACCATTACTTTCTAAAAATCTTGCCATACATTAATGTCGGTAACTGTACCATTCCTATATCCCTCAAACATCCATTTGTGAGACAAATCCCACCCTCTTTTTGTCCACTTCTTTTAAGTTTTCAAACCTGTGGAGCGTTTTGTTTCTCAGATTACTTAGGACAAAGAAAAAAAAAAACAGGCATTCAGCATGCTCATTGTTTAATTCTCATAGTTTATACACGCAGGTATAGCGGAGGCTTGTGTGTTTACGATGGCTGAAGTTGATGGTAATTATGACATTCTGTGTTGCTTGAAGCTTGTGAAGAGTGGACATCAAAGCAGGCACACCAAAGCCCTCTGTAATAAAAGAAGAGGCGGGAATAGATATTGATTACAGAAGGTGAACATTAGCAAATCTCTTTCTCTCTCCTTTTTTTTTGCCGGCGTCCTCATCTGTTCATCGTTTCCTTTCCTCTGTTTCTTTTTTCTCCTTGTGCTTGCTCCATCCCCCAAGTGCTCTCCATCCACACCTCTATCCCTCTTTAATCATTTATTTATTTGCTGATCTCTTTATTCTGCACTCTTTTAGGTTTAGGGATGCTGCTCGATGTAACCGCGCTGGCTGTTATCATCATTCCTTCACAGACAGGCCCCGAAACAGCTCCTCCTTCGCTCATCACTGCAGAGATACCTGGGGGCGGGCGGGGTCACGCTGGTCAAATCTAACGGCGTATTGATTCCATTAGATAATTAATGACCTAAGCAAGGGCCGTGGAGGAGCAAAAAAAAAAAGGGGGGGGTTTAGAGACGAAGGATGGTTGGGCGGGGATGGGGATTGTAGACGATGCGAGGCAATGGGAATACGGGATGCGCTTCTGGAGAGGGGGTGGCGGACACCGAGGCTCCTGAGGGTTGAAGAGAACCTTGGGTTGGGAATGATCCAGAACTGTCAAGGTCAACTGCAGCCGGAGCTTCACTACGGAAGCAGAATGCCGAGCGAGTCGGAATAGCAAGAGTGAAGGTGGTAGTGTGTGTGTGTGTGTGTGTTGGGGGGGGGGGGGGGGGGTCTTCATGTCCAGCAGCTGTCGATAGATCAGCGCCTGAAAAATTGTACATTAAAAAGTGTTTTGACTTCCAAATCCTCAGGTCCAACCGCGGCCGTAATGCATGATAAGTAGTTTTCAAGCCCTCCAACCAGAATACCAAACTTCATCTCCCCGGACACTCCAGACACTCATTTACAAGCACTCAACAACATGAAAGGCAAAGATAGAAAACTAACTACATCAAATATTCTGCTCATGTTACAGCCAATCATGTTTTCAACATCTTCCATGATATCGAGCGCTCTGTATTTGATAAGAAATTATTCAAAGGAATGGCTCACACCGCTGTTGCATGTGTGCGCCGTTTTTACCTTTTTGGCTTGATGTAATTAAAGAGGAGTGGGCTGCAGAGAGCTGGGGGAGAGCTGTCTGCGAATCCTTAGCCGTAAAATGTTTCTGTAATGATGAAAATATGAAAAGCACCAATTTGTTTTATTTATTTAGATTTTTGTGTTACTTTTCTCTCCTACAGCGTTAAGGTTTTAGCCTGCACTCCGTAGTGGAGCAGAAAATGAGAAAAAGTAGAAAAGTTGAAGGAATAAAGTTTAGAATGTGAACAATGTGTTACAAAATTTCACACAATCTGAGGTCTATTCTATAAACCACCCCACCTTTACATAATAGAGCTGTGCATAATGTTAATTATTTCAAGATTCTTTTAAAAAACGACTTCTTGTTTCTGTCAAGCAAAGCTTGCTGACGATTATTGAGCCACTTCTCATGCTTGTTTTATTGTTTTTTATAGCTATCCGGTTATTTTTCATTGTACTTCATGTTTTAGTGATGCAGCGCTTTGGTTGACCATTGTTTATAAATATGCCTTGGAAATAAACCTTGACATGAAAGTGATATGAAACATTTTTTTTCCTAAAATATGTGAAGGATTAACTTGAACTGCAGCTCCAATGTTACACATTTGGTGAGCATATCTCAAGCAGGGCGAGTACAAAGGCGCTCAGTAACAATGTGCCTTGCACCCGTAAAAGGAAAGAAATCATATGCAGTATATCTCACTTTAGTAAGTAAAGCATTAGGGAAAGATCAAATTTTCCTGTTTAAAGAATTTTAGTCACTGTTGGTTCCAGGAGAGCATTAAGATCTATCAGTTTATTTGAAGCTGTAACTGAACTGAACTATTATGGGCTTTTTAGCAGTGCAACTGCACGTAATGTAAAGTGCGTTATAATTTGTATTCCCAAAAGGACTTTAGAGTTTCTAAATTGTTTTTATCACCAGTTTTATTAATGCAATAAATACCCCAAAAAATTGTAATGAAATTTTAAGCTCACCTCCCCCACCCCTGACAGAAAAACTGTTAGAGCTACTTTTAATCGTTTTTCTATTTTCCCTCCACTAGAGACTGTGATCAAAATCCTTGCTGTTGTTAATACAGAAGAAACAAGTATTAAAATGGATAGAAATGGGACAAGTTGCTCCATTACATCCAAAATGGTCTGCTGAATAGACACAAAAACCAATAAATAGAAATGTTTTGTTGGGAAAAAGTCTTAAAATAATTAACAGCTGTCGCAGCCAAAATATGTTGTTCCACAGAGCAGAGTTCCACAGGTTGCTCCACAGAGCATAGGTGGGAAATTCCTAGACATTTGCGACATAATGTTCCAATCCTAGTCCTTATTCCTTCAGCTGCTAAGTGTTTTTCCGTTTTCACTCCGCCAAAAATCTAAATCCTTTAAGTTATGATGCACAAACGTGACGTAAGCTGGTGTTTGGGTTTTTGGGGGTCTGACACGCAGAGCCAAAAAATACTTTTTCTTCACTTCTATTATATCACTGAAAATCACATATAGCTGTGATAAAAATTTTCGCCCATATCACCCATCCTTAGAAAACATACAATATATGAATATTGACGTCAAAATAACCCCTGTAGAAACAGTCAGAATAAAAAGGCAAAAACCTTCAGAAGTGAAGTTATTCCTGCAAACTGCTGGCCTGCACAGGCTTGTTTCTGCTCTTCACCTTCGCGTGACTGCAGTGTGAATGTAATCTCTGGTGGGCTATGAGAGCTCCTGTGCTTCTACATTCGCAGTCTTGGCCAGACTCTGTATTGGGCCCCAGGGGTTGTGGAGATGAGGCATAAAACAACCATGCCCCTACCTAGGGGAGCTGGTGGCAAGGCGGCGGGGCTGTTGTCTGTCGTCGTGCTGTTTGACTTAAATGTGTTCATTTGCCTTAGCTCCTGACTCCCTATGGGGAGGGGCAGCTCGGGGAAGAGGAGGGGCGCGCTAACGAACCTCTGACAGCTGGAGGCCCTAATTAAACGTCCCCGCTGAAAATAAACAGAGCGGGAGCCAAGCGAGCAGCATAGAGCGGCTCACGAATGAGTGTTCGCTTGCAGTGCCTTCCTCTCTGTTGCTGTTGACACATTGCCAAGAGAGCGTGACTTTATAGGGTGGGGGTCTCAAAGGCACCCTCACATATACACACACATGCGCAACACTAACGAGTATGTAGCACAGCAGCAACACATTCTGAGCACCTGCGGTCACACTTGATGGGAGTTGATCTCCACAGCTGTGAACACAGTATAATTTTACTCCTGGTGCTTTCAGGAGTCACACCTTGCTTTTCCTATATGTTTCCTGCTGCGTTGTGACAGAATAAAGAGGCTCCGGCCCTATTGAGGGGGTTTCGCACTCCGTCTAGATGACACGTCTGACATTCAGCCTGTTGTGCAGCTACAGCTAGCCCGAGCATTAGCAGTCAAAGTGGCGGGGTCCATTTGAGCGAGCACATTAATGGGCCGCCCAACCTGCGACAAGGTTATGAGGCTGATTGAATAATTACTGTGGAGGCTCCTGTCCATTACGGCCCCGTGTCCGCTCAGATAGAGGGAGACTCAGTGAGAGATGCAGAGATAGTTTGAGACAGAAAGATGGGGAGGGCAGATTAGATAAGCACAGATAGGGTCAATTAAGAGATAAACATACAGGTATGAGCTGGAGGCGAGCTGTGTGTGTGTGTGAATGTGAGCGCCAGGCTGGGAAAATGGTTTCCTGTCTGTGTCTCCTTTTGATCCCTCCGTCCAACCCCACACTGCCTAATTTGGCATGAAGTGCATTTATCCAGGTGAGGCAGAGAAGGTGACAAAGGTGAAGTTGTTAGACAGAGGTCTGCTGCCCTCTGCTTGACCCTGTCGACTATTTACCAGATTCTCCGACAAGAGCTCTGTCAGTGTTGCACTTATGGGACTAAAATATATAGGTTTCCTGTACGAGAAAGAATCCTAAAACCGTAAGCCTGTGGAAATATATTGGCAGTGGTAATGCTTTAAAAGGAGCTTATATTAAGGGCGGAAAATTAACCAGGTTTATCAAACGGTTGTACCAATGACATGGGCTAGTATGAGAATGTCACTGCATGACAACGGTGATTTATACAGGTATACTAATGTCATCAATATTTTTTTCAAACATTAAAACAAACCAAAAATTATAAGAATAAACATTTG
The DNA here is from genome assembly GCA_037039145.1 of Fundulus diaphanus. Lineage (NCBI taxonomy): Eukaryota > Metazoa > Chordata > Actinopteri > Cyprinodontiformes > Fundulidae > Fundulus > Fundulus diaphanus. Next base: position 24,151,435 of record CM073124.1, read on the forward strand.
CTTAATTTAGTTGTAGATTTCCAGTGCTTGTTGTGCTTTACAAGTATAACAATTTAATATTAATCGGGGCTATCTGCCCCTGTAGCCAGTCTGGAGTCAAGTGCTCATCAGAGATGCCGCTGCTAAAACAGCTCTGATAAGAGTCACCGGTGCCGCTGCTTTAGTTTCCACACCATTACCGTCTGTTTTTCATGATCGCAATATTTCCCAAATGGCTTTATGTATATTTCCTTGTAATTGACGGGAAAGTGAAGCACTGGCAATACGCAGCAACAGGTTGGGGAGGGGGAGCGCTGCAATACTCTATGCCCCAGAAAGCTGTAGAAAACTTTTGTCAATCATAGACCACCTCTGCTAACGCTTTGTAAGGCATTTAAACTGTAATAACTTTTTAAAGCCTTGGCATGCCTTGGTTCTGGGAACCGGTATGTGCCTGCTGCCAACTATAATTGACTAAAAATGCAACTTCAAAGAGAACTTCGATGAGAAACAAAAGAAACATCATTTTATTAAAAAACGTCTAACATTATTATCATTACTTTGTATATTTTTTATATAAAAAGTAATCATCTAAAAATATGATTACTTTGCATATAAAGTAATCATATTTTAGATGCAACTCCCTAACTATATATGAACTATAAATTAACTCCATAACTGTTGCTCCAGTGGTGCAGGAGTTAGGGAATTCGTCCTGCAAAGGGTGGGTTGCCAAATCGATCCCCGATTCAACCATCTCAGTCGTTGTGTCCATGGGCAAGACACTTCACCCGGATTGCCTGCTGGCGGTAGTCAGAGGGCCCGGTGGTGCCCGGTGGCGCCCGGTGGCGCCGATGTATGGCAGCCTCGCTTCTGCCAGTCTGCCCCAGGGCAGCTGTGGCTACTAACACAGCTCACCACCATCAGGGTGTGAATGGGTGAATGAATTGTAATGTAAAGCGCTTTGGGGTCGTCGGACTAGTTAGAGCTTGTACAATTACAAGCCATTTACCATATAAATAGCTTGGATTAATTGTAAGAGTTAAAATTACAACTAGGCATGGGCCATTATGAGATTCACCCTGGTTGCTAACGGCAAATGTAATGGAAAAAAAACTGTTAAACAAAACCTTATCGCAGTATAAAATGTATTCCTAGCATTATTAAACTCATATCACATATTGGTTTCAATGTTTATTGTTATTTTGATGTGCTATATGGATTTCAACAAAAATGAGAGAATAATCAACTGCTAAATTTACTAGTTTTTAGGTAATAAGAGCGCAGAATTTAACACATTTTTGCCATTCGGCTCTTTATAGAGTAACTGGAGTATAACTAGCAGATATTAGGTGGTTCATTAGTTGGGCTATCTGCTCTGGTAGCCAGCCTCCAGTCAGCTGTTCAAGGCTTGTTGACTGTAGTTTTAAAACAGATTTAGCTTGATAGCTGTGGAGCCAGAAATATCTGTGAGCAGCTAAATCTTTCTTTCTTGCAGGGAGTCAGAAATGTTAGCGCGTTCCTTCAGCCAGCTGAGTGCCAGTGTGCAGCAACAGGTGGTGGATGGGCATCTCAGTCGAATAAACTCTAGCCACCTCAGCGCCTTCTGTGTTATCTTATGAGCATATATGAGCAATGTTGTCAATTCTATTTCTCAGCTTTAATTGATCATTACTTGAGATTTATACATGCGGCGGAGTGTCACAGATGTCCAGGTTTATTGGGTTTATGCAAGAAATGTCAGGCGGTCTCTCTATTATAAAATAACAGAACTAATCATGGGGAAAAGGTAACCTGGCTCAGGTAATTCACTTTTCTTTATAGTTTGTGGGTTATTAAGCTTCATTACTGTATGCCGTGTGTGTGTCAAGTTTTAAATATTTACCCGATTATGTGCAACTTCTGTGTCCACAAAGGCCAGCTTTTACACGGCTGACTTCGGATCCTGCTGGAAATAGACATCTTACATTTTTCCGCTTCCCTTTAGCTGCCTAAAAACAGAATAAAACTATGAAAGATGACCCGGTCTCGGTCTTTCTTCGTGAAACTCATTATTGACTCATCTGCCTTTGAAATCTGTCCAAGAAGATTTCTCGCTTGCATTTAATGTTGGCTGTTTAAGGCCAGATTTGTGAAATGATATCTGCCAAACCTGCCCGGCTTTTGCTGACCCCTCTTAGCCGAGGTCAGCATAGCCATGCTCGAACTCGAGACATAATCCATTTTCTTTTGCCCTGGCAGAGCTCAACTGAGGTGATTGTGCTGACCCAGCCAGCCCGAAGGAATAGCGAGATAGAGCTGGAGAGGCAAAAAGAGAGAGAGAGAGAGGGCATGTGAGGCCCAAGGGCATGACACCGAGGTGCTGGGGGCCACAGCAGCCCTTTAAATGTCAACACAGCACAGAGGGGAGGCAAACTGTTGAGGAGCAGAGCTCTGTTTGAGGACCTTGGAGAAATCTGGCAGCTTCTACCACAGAAGTTTTGATGGCTGGCACGATACAGCAAATAGAGGGAGTGGACAGTGGGGTTTGTCCGTAGGGATATTTGGTTCAAACCACAGTCACAAGTTTGGAAACTTTCCTGGGGATGGGGATAGTGGGGGGCATTTAGAAATATGATATTATGCGTAAATATGACTTTAGATTAGGATTACTGTTGTTTTATGAAGATTACCATTGGATTCCTGAACTCCTGAGACTAATGTGGCCATTGAAAGTGCATTTCCTGAACGCTGTGGGACCCCTTCAACTTTTTCACATTTTGACACTTTACAATCAAATTTTTATTTTTCTTTACTTTAGAGACTTCATCTGAGAGATTAACATAAAGTAATGGGTAAACATACAGAGGAAGGAAAATGATGCGTTGATGGCAAAATTTGAAAAAGCGCTAAAGAGAAGGCTAGAAGGAGTCCATTTTCCACTTTGGTACGAGCCAGGGAACACAGCAAACATGTGCAACAAGGTACTCTGGTCAAATGAGAGCAGAAATGAGCTTTTTGGCCTACATTACAAAACACTGTGTGTGACATAAACCCAACACTGCACTTTGCCCTAAACACACCATCCCCATTTTGAACTATGGTGATGCCAGCGTAATGCTGTAGAGATGAGTTTCCGTTAACATAGACAGGAAAGCTGGTGGTGGTTCATAAATTCAGGGCCACCCTGTAAGAAACCCGTTGAAGGCTATAAGTGGTTTGAGCCTGGAACGAAGCACAGCAACGACCATAAACGCACAACCAGCGCAGAACGGAATGGTTTAGATTTTTCAGAAACAATTTGCAAAACAGGTATACTCACTTAACAATTATGTCATTCGTGTTGGGCTACCACTTAAAATACCCAAAATATACACTAAAGTTGGTCACTGTGATATGAATCCTTTTGCAAGACCAAAAGCTCCCTCCCTCCCCGTTCTTTCTTTTTTACTTGATTTAGTTGAGAATATATGTGTCTTTTTATTTCAGAATTTCTTTTTGACATTCAAACTAAGACCTTGCTGACAAAAAATTAGCTTTTAATTGGGGAATAAAGGTGCATGAATAAGGATTTTACAGGCCCTTACCAATTTCCAGATTTCTGTAAGACCTGACCTGCCGATTCTGCCTTTGGCTGCCTCTGATTTTGTTTGTAGAGACTATGACACGTCCAAACTCTTTTTTTTTGGTCTAAACTTAGTTTAGAATCCAACAGAAAATCTGAAATTTCCTAGATTAGCTACATTTATTAATCCCAGTATGACATTTATCTGATGTTGTGTTGTGTACATTCTGTACGAAGGTCCAAAGGTATGATGTAGTAGTTTTCCAATTACATGTATTTGATGAAGAAAGGGAAAATAAATCTCTTAATAATGCACTTGCAGATAAACAACGAGAACTGATGAAAGTGAAAATTGGTTGTTTTTAATCACTCGCCAATTGATTGGTGCTTCACGACCATAATAAGCTTTGTCCACCAGCTGCCCATAACCTTCAGATGACACCAAGTGACAGGCATGTCAATAATCTATTGCTTTGTGTAGCCATAGTGTTTTTTTGAGAAATGTAAACTACTTATATTTGAGTTTAATATATTTCCAACGGTAAAGAAACCTACACCATATTTTTGATTAACATCTGATTTATATGAATAAACACATACATGTGCTTATTTATTAAAATATCGTGTTTGCTTTGTATACTATCTCATAATAGCCAGCCTATTTGGTGCACAGGCATTCTGATAGTGTCACTAACGTTTTCTTTGTTTAAATGCTCAGATTTTTGGTCAAGTTCTTTAACGTCTCTTAATTGTTAGAGCAAACCTGGAGCATCTTGGTAGATCTTGCAGTAAATCCTGGAGAAAAAAACCCAAAGAAAGTGAAAAATATTGGCCTAAAAAGACTGACATCAGCAGACGAACTGTATTTTAAAGGGATTTCCCTAAGGAATAGGGGAAGAAATCCAGCAAAGACCTGAAACAGGACCTGAGAGATGCATTAGGCCCTTCACTTCATCCATCCACTGTATGCCAAGTTTCCAGCAAAGAGTCCTTTGGGAATCACCTTGTTGGTGCAAAAATCTGACTTCCATATCTGTCAAAATGTTATTTTTGGTATTTTCCATATATTTAGCAAAATAATTAGGAAGAAAATGTGTGGTTTTTTTGGCCATTCTGTTATTAGTAGCATGCCAAATGATCCAAGTAGTTTATATCTTCCCTAAATTGTTAGTTAGTTGCAGGATTTTCATACGGTGCTAAAGCTCTAAGCTGAATTTCAATAAAGTATCTAAAGCACTTTAGATCAAAACAGGATTGCTTACACTGCATAATGCATTTCAGGTCCTCACACGTGGGCTCGCTGCGCATAAACTTCAAAAAGATCATGATGATTTTATAACACATATTGATGACTGAACCAAGGTCACTTTGTTAATTTACTCTTCACCCATTACCCGTTCCTTGTGAAATCTCCAGGTCTGAATCTGTCGCAACCCGAACCAATCGCAGCCTTCGTTAAGGAGCAGCGTCGGGCGCTGGATCGGAGCAAGCATGGCGAGCATGCCGTTTGTCAGCGAGGGGAAATGTGTGAGTGTGGAGTGGGATTTCCTACAAGGACTTCTCGCCAAGCCTCCTACACTGCCCTGGTGAGACCACACACACACACACACACACACACACACACATACACACACCCACACGGACACACACACATACACACACACACACACGGACACACGGACACACACACACACACACACGGACCAATATAAGCCTGGGAGCATGCCCATGAATTAATCTCCACAAGGTGAAATCCATGGGTTGACACCCTTGCACATACTGACAGCCTGATAAAGAGTTACCCTTCAGTGAAACACAATACAGAAGACGTAAGTCTGTTCTGCTCAGCGCTACATATCACCTGCGCCGGTGCTCACCTGCCAGTCGTGTCAGAAACGGGACCCCCTGCACCTCCCCTTAAAGGAGATTAAGTAAATTTGGCAGGAATTATTAATGGGCAGTCATTTACAGGCGGATATATAAACTAAGCAGAATCAATGTGCGTGTATTGATTGTTCTCGGTGGCTGGGGTCGAGGCAGTATAATAATGAGATGTTACACGGGCTGGCAGCATGAGTCCACACACGCTCACAGGGAGACACACCGGTTTCACTTGTTAGGGGGGTGGAAAAATACAGCAGCTGTGCCAGCTGATTAAGATATAACCATATCTGCGCAGGCAAATTCTAACAAGTGTTTATTGCACACGCACGCTTGCGTACGGCTAGACGCCTTGGTGCGAAAACGGCACAGACATAAAAGAGAATATCACACCCATGTACACACAAACACTTTATTGCAACGCCGCACTGACACAAATTGTGAAGTGGCTGTGACAACATAATTCCACCACTCAGGCCCCATTGAGGAGAGTCAATACCCAATCACAGAGACAGGCTACCTGAGCCCCAGCTCCCTCCGCCTCCCCCCTCTCTGTCACTCTGCCCCTCCCTCCACTATTGATCCCTCAATCATGGCTACAGCTCACTAGCCCGGGACCAGATGAGGGAGAGGCAGAGGATTTAGAGGGAAGGAGGGAGGGCAGGGAAAGGGGAGATAGGCAGGGGAGAGAGATTGTGTGCACAGGTTCACATATGGATTTTAGAGCAAATAGTATTATTAGGACTCTGTTCGAGTGGATAAAAGAAGAGGAGTTTGTAATTATCGGGCTCGTCTTCAGGAGCAGGGACAGACCAATAATCAGAGCGCGCAGATGCTAAACACTTTCCAAATCCAAAAATATTTCGCCAAAATGCACACGTTCAGTGAAAACAGCTGATGAACTGCGACAGCGTGAACCTGAGCCAAACACCAAAACGTCACGCCAATGTTCAGGGACCAGAGGTCGGCAGAGCAGCCTTTTTTAAACACATGGCACGTTTCGTTAGCTAAAACATTCCCCGCACCCAGTTGTTTTGAGGTTTGAAATAAATACACCACAATTTCCCCCGAAAATGGTGTTAGCTTGTGAATATTAACCACAGTATGTGTCGCATAACGAGTGCTCCACATAAACCAGAGAGTATAAGACAGCACGAAGATTAGAGTCACATCTGCTTAAAAGAAGTGTGTTGTTAAAGGAAGCAGTAGTTCTAAGGTTCAGAAGAAGTTCTGGACAAGGTCAACTGGAACTTTAATAAATAATCAGTGCCAAGGAAAGCACCAGTCATTTATAAGGGCTGTTTCAAATGAAATCAAAGACTGGCTCAAAAAACAGCAGCACAGAAAACAGATTAAAAGCCATTTCGTCACAAAGCCGCGCAAATCACTTACCACCAGATTATGCCCCCCTTTGACAAAGGCAGCAATATAAAAGTCGATATCAGCCAAAGAGTAGCTTTCACACACCCAGACAGTTTTGATAGCAAACGATCTCATCCAGGATTACGTTGAACTAATAGTTCACTTTGTTTTAATGTTTCTTTGTTTCCTAATCATCACAGCTTGACTCAGAGATGCTTTGCTTTGCAAACATGTCAATTGTCCATTGATACCACATCTGAAACTGAAAACCCGGGCTCTCCCATTGTGCTGTGTACATTTCTCCTCTTCATACTGTCTTGTGTGGTAAACAATATGTGTCCCTGAATTTTCCGCAGGGGCGAAGGAGGAGGTGAGTATTACATCAGGAGTGTTTAGAGAAACTGAGCTTACAGCAAATAAGATGCAGACGTGCAATGTTTTCTATACTTTTCAGTCACGGTATTGTTATTTTAGACATTGCATGTGGCACAAACAAGACATCAAATATATTACCTCCCGGGCCTACTTATAATCCCAAACTGAACATCATTGGGATTTTAAATAATTGACAAAAAAATATCCTTCTTTTCAACAAATGAAAGACAAGGCAAGGCAAATTTATTTGTATAGCACATTTCAGTACGAAGACAATGCAAAGTGCTTTACATGATTAAGACATAGGAACAGAATAAAAGCAAGTTGGAATAAAATGTAGAAACAAAACAAAACATGGGAAAATAGAAATTAAAAGCAAATATTAAAAACAGTTGGACTACAAAGTTGAACTAATGATAAGCTTAAAACTTCAGTCACTGTTCTGTATTTGTGAATCCTATTCTGTTTGCTTTATGGATTGAATATAATTCATTATTTCAATAGGCTTTTATTTATTAAAACAGTTTAAGTAGAACAGTCAAAGGCTATCCTAAACAAATGTGTTTTTAATCTTGATTTAAAAGAACTCAGGCTTTCCGCACTTTTACAGTTTTCTGGAAGTTTGTTCCAGATAAGTGGAGCATAGGAACTAAATGCTGCTTCTCCGTGTTTGGTTCTGGTTCTGGGCATGCAGAGTAGGCTGGAGCCAGAAGACCTGAGTGGTCTGGAGGGTTTATACACTGATAACAAGTCTGTGATGTATTTAGGTCCTAAGCCATTCAGTGATTTATAGACTAACAGAAGTATTTTAAAGTCTATTCTCTGAGATACAGGGAGCCAGTGTAAGGACTTTAGAACTGGGGTGATGTGCTCTACTTTCTTAGTCTTAGTGAGGACGCGGGCAGCAGCGTTCTGGATCAGCTGCAGCTGTCTGATCCACTTTTTAGGCAGACCTGTAAAAACACCGTTGCAGTAATCAATTTGACTAAAAATAAACGCATGGATTAGTTTTTCCAGATCCTGCTGAGACATTAGTCCTTTAATCCTGGAAATGTTCTTCGGGTGATAGAAGGCCGACCTTGCAATTGTCTTTAGACAATGAAACGCTCAAACCTATTGGTCATATATAACCAACAGGTCATATGGCCTGAACACTCATCCAGCCCCCTTTAAACTGATGCACTTAAATAAAATCCAGTGCCACGTATTGCTTTTGAAGTCACCTATTTAATAAATAGAGTTTACCCATGTGTAATTTAATCTGAATTATTAGAGAAAATTAGGGAACAAACAACAACAGGACACCAGGTGCACCCACACATGGGTGCTAAAGCTTTAGAGAAGCTCAAAGTAGGGTTAGATTATAAAACATAATTCTAAACTTTGATGGCGCAATCTTTAGTCCATCATCCAAAAATGAAAAGATCATTGCAAGACAGAGCCATCAAACTAAACTGACAAGAGGTAACACCGGAAGAGCTATACAGATTAAAAAAAAAAAAAAACTCAGGTAAGAGAAACTGTTCAGGACGATTATTGGTTTTGCACTTCCACATTATGGAAGAGTGGTGAGAAAAAAAAACATTCCTGAAAGAAAGTCATAAGAGTTCCTGTTCAGAGTTTGCCATAATCCATGTAGGGAACACAGCAAAAAGGTGGAAGATGGTTCTGTTATCATCTATCATCACTATATGTGATGAAAAATCTGCATTATTATGGACAGACCACCCCTTTTGGTGAAGCATTATACTGTGGGGAATACTTCTCTTCATCAGGGACAAGAAAGCCAGTCAGAGCTAACTGGAAGATGGGTGGAGCTAAATACTTGAAGAAGACATTTTGAAAGGGTCAAAACACAGATTTAGGTAGATGTTAATGTATCGGAAGGTTTTAGATTCAACCACAGTTGTTTGATAGAATGGCCACCCACATTTCAGACATAAAACCAATTGCATGTCTGTGGCAACACTTGAAAACCGATGTACGCAGATGTCCTGCATACAATATGACTAAGCTTGAGCCCTTTTCCAAAGAAGAATCTGTAACAATCCCAACTTTTATAGGCTGGTACAGACATATCCCAAAACACTTGCAGCTGCATTTGGAGAGAAAAGTGTTTGTCTAATGTAGGGCCGGACGATAATTCAATATCAATATCGATATAAGTCTATCGATTGATAGACTTATATCGATGACAGAAAAAAAAAAGGTCAATAAAAAGTTCAATAGAATAATAGTTTTTCTTCCTTTTGAATTCTAGCCTATCATGTAGGTTAGTACTACAGTGATAACATCCTCCCAGTCAATCACAAACGCAGAACCCTTCATAGAGGACAAAGCACGCATTCTTTTTTCTTTTTTGAAAACTTGCAGTTTTGGTAAAAAGTTGGTTGAATAATTGGTTGAGTTTGAATTCAATGTTTGTGTGTTCTGTATCTAAAAATAGGTTGCTAAGTAACAGCATAAAACGCCCAGGGCAGCACTTAAAATATATGTTTTGAATTTGTTGATAATTATTGATATCGATCAATATAGTATCTATTTTATCAATATACTTTTTTTCTATATCCTCCAACCCTAGTCTAACGTATTGACTTAAAGGCCCCGACAAATACATCCAAAAGCACCTTTTACAATGTGTGTTTATAGCAACAAAATGTTGTGAGCACCGTTGGATCTCACAAAATGATGTACCATTTCTAGAGTGGTTTCTAGAGTTCTAGAACTGAAGGCACATGGTTGGAAACCCTGTATAAATGACCAATGACCATTAGGTTTTCTACTGTGTCTTGTTTAATATACTTGTAATACACTTGTGTGTCTGTTTCTCAGTCTCCAGAACCTGCGTAAAGAGAAATCTCGCAATGCAGCTCGTTCTCGACGGGGGAAGGAGAACTTTGAGTTCTTTGAGCTGGCCAAGATGCTGCCTTTGCCAGGGGCCATCACGAGTCAGCTCGATAAAGCTTCAGTCATCCGGCTGACTATCAGCTATCTGCACATGCGCACCTTTGCAAGCCAAGGAGACCCACCATGGAGCCCTCTGCTGGAGGGGGACAACAATTGCAGCAAAGGTGAGCTGGAAACCAAGACACCAAGATGCTGGATTTTATTCACCTCTGAAGTTGGAACTCAAATCTGGAAACGGGGTCAGCCCCAACTCAATCGGTATTCAGTTGTAAGTTTTTAAATTAAGGCGCTCTGATAATCGATGCGATTACTGACCAGGCTTTCTGCAACTTGCAATGCAAGCAAATAAAACTGTACATCACAGCATTTGATGCGTTCAAATATTGTACCAACAAATTCACTTCTAGAGGGTGCACAAGACAATGAGTTGCGACGGATTTAATGTTATACAAGCTATCAGAGGTGAGGAAAAAAAGAAGGTTTGTTACTTTTTAGCATATGTGAGGCAGCCATCTTGGATTTTGAGGTTGGTTTGAGGTTGGATTCATAAGTTCAAGGGAGTCGTTCCAGTCATTGCTCCTAACCCAGCACTGGCAAATGGATACTGAACTGAATTGAAACAAACACCACAACTAGTAAGAGGCCGTCCATTGTAAGCAACACAATCAAAGACTTTTAAGTAAAAGAGGAACATACCAATACACTAAGAAGAGCTAACCCTAATAACCAAATAAAAGACGTGTGCCAATTAGTAATATAGACCAGGTGAGACAGGAAGTAGAACAAAGAGACCACAGAAAAAAAGGAATTATGGTCCCCAGTCTACTGTATAGAGATTCAGAAAGGAAAATCCACATCAACCTAGAATATACAAACTCAAGAACAAAACGTACAACCATTCTCTTTGGTCTGATATTTGATGTAGTCTTTTTTTAGGGACAATGAAGAGTCAAAGCTGGTGTGTTGCATTTAGCAGTGAAGGCAGTGATGAGATCAAAATGGCTTTTGATCGTGTATAAAGCAGAGCGGCAGAGCGAAACATGTAGCTCTAACCTGCAACAGTGTTACTGCAACTCTTGCTGTCTGGAAGGAGACACCTCTGGTGTTTGTGAATTACAGAATAGGAAAACAGGAAGCTTCACAAGGACATCTCTCCAGCATCAATTTTTCATGAACACACAGTAAAAAGTACTCACAATTAGGTTTAGGACACACCTCCAAAGATTCTGGATGGATTAACTTCGGTTTTATGGGACTACAGGTGGATTTTTATCACACTGGATCTACTGAAAAACCTCTAAACTTTGATTTTTATTAAGAATGCCCCAATCAGGTTTTTATGCGCTGCAATACAGATCTGAGTCATTTAAGAGGCATTGTCCGACACGGCAAATCCAATATTTCAGTAAAACTGATCAAGTCAATGGTGTTTGTATGCTTGACAATGATGCACCTTTAAAGTGTAGTAAAAAACAACACTGTGTGTTACATCAGTATTTCAGCTCACTTACAAATCATTTCTAGATGCTGCAATCTGGCCTTTTCTCTTACCAAGTCTTCCTTTTTCTTGACAGTGACAGATTTTTTTGTTCCAACATTAGTTTCTGCAGGTCTGTCTCAAAACTCCTATTATATTTTAATACGTGTAACCTAAAAAAGCCCAACATTCATGTTTTTCTAACACACATCTGATGTAAACAAAAATAGCTGTTTTCAATAAACACGTCTTGCTGCTGCCGTTTTACGGCAATTGCTTGATTTGGTGCAAGGCTAACGTTAGCATCTTTCCACTCATGAGAGACACAGTTGATATAAATAAAAACTAGAATGCAGAGTCAAGATTCTTCAGGGACCCCTGAAACTAATAATTTAAAAATGGCTTGAATGAATCTCCAAGACGATACCTGGAATTTTGCCATACTGAATTAGTGAAAATCCGAACAATGATGAAAACAATATCCTGGACTTCAAGATGGGTAACATGTGGACATTTTGAACCTTGGTTGGATTCTTCTACCTTCTAACCCCCCAAAAATTGAACAATTTGTGAGCATTTTTTTTCTCCACGATTTTTCACGAGCTGATTAAATTAATTTATCACCAAGCAGTTGTTAATTATGCCTGTGTAATTTTGAAAGTTTGCACAATCTCTTTTGGAAAATTACAAACCAGAGATAATTGTGATGACAAAGGATGCAAACCCTTCTGAATCTGCTTTGGCTTGAGTCTCTCAGTCAAAAACATTCATCTGTACTCCCACCCACTGGGACAGTGCCCAAGTTTGGAGCTGGTCATATATTCCGTTTATATTTTATTTGCCTTAGATTTGTAAGAGCACACAAATGCATATTCTTTTACATGCTTATACCCCATGTGTGTGTAATCCTGCATACTTTCAAGTGTATCAATTCGAGTTATGGGTTGCGTGTTTAAAAGAGGAAAAGAAGGGGGAAGCAGATGACATACAAAAAGGGAGGACACGATTGGTGCAAATTGTAATTACAGAAATTAACTACATAACGAGGACAGTGTAATTATACAGCCCATTTAATTGCTACCATTACTGAGGGGGAAACGATGTAGCTACAGTACAATTAGAAATGGGTGTTTGTGCGTGTTTGAGTGTGCGTGCACGCCTGATCCAAATTAATTGCCGTATTTGAACAAACGCTATCCATGTTAGTCGAAGATTTTTTTGGGAACACAAGTAAGACGTCGTAGAAGAATATGCGTGGCAATTTTTGGAGTGAAGGAGGTGAAAACATCAACAACCAGCACTGTAGTGATGCATTTCTTGACATTATATACAGTCATATTCAATAAATTAGTACATGGATTCCAATAAGGCTCATTTGTACCGTTTGAAAATAACAACCTTTAAGCAAGTCCTTAACATGCTTTTCATTAAGCCCACATTTTTGAATAAAAAAAATCTATTTTTTAATCAGTTTGATGCTATGTTCTATGCTAAATGTCATGTTTGCATTATATGTAAGCAAAAAAATCATTGTTATTAACAGAAATAAGGGCTTTAAAACATCAGTCTGTGAATAACTACTCGATAAAATGTCTTTACCTTAGTTAATTGGGTTACTGAATCAAATGGAGTTTTTGATAACATTTTAATCTATTGAATGCAGAATGCACTGCAATTGGGATTCCTTTCTTACTCTGCTGACATCCGGCCAAGCCCGATGCAATTTTCACACTTCCAGAGAAAGGCTATATGTCTCTGCACCACCTTTAGAATAAATACTAAATAACTGCATCAAAAAACAAACAAAAAAACAATAGAAGTGTTTTTTTTTCCCTTGCTCCATTATTCTACAAAGTATTAAGGAGTGGGTGTGTTGGGAATTTTCACACAATCAAAATGTCCAAAAACAACAATACTAAAGCGTGCCTCTCCCTTGCTCATGGAAAGTTAGCACAGCCCAATCGCCTGCATAGTGTAATTTTCTACAAAGTGCTCTAGACTAGTGTCAGAATTTATCAGATCCTACTTTGGGCCGTACTCTACCAACCAACTACATTAGAGCAGAGAGGGGCTGCTCCTACAGACCCTTCCTTCATGCCTTCATCTCCTTTCTCTACCGTGCTTTAGCTAAGCTTGTTTTTTTGTTCATGTCGTCATATAAATACGCTGGATTTAGACTTGTCCTGGCTGAAGGACAAAGCAACCTAATGTTGTTTTGATGTGCTTCTTTAAACTATATAAAACTACATCAACAGTTTCAGTCTTCAGTTTCAGATTTTTTTTAAATCAATCTGAAGGATAAAGTGTTTCAGTTCTGTTGAACAATCTCAATCAGAACCCTTACAGAAAAGAATGCAGTAATGATTATGAATCATGATATGTTATTTGCGTTACGTCCAAATACTGGAAGCTTGGTGCCTCACAGGTAGAATTTGGTTTTGATTCTTAGCAATAGTTTATGTTCATGTTAAAGGATACTGTGATGCCGTAAAGGCTATTCTTGTTAGCTTTCTCTGCGTTTTAAGTATGTTTTTGTTAGTTTGTTGGGAGAAGGAGGGGTTGGCGTAGAATGCGTAGAAATAATATTTCCACACATTTATTTATTTATTTTATATAAATGAAATCAGTTGATTGTACTGACCAGACACACTTCCTGAGAAGCATAAAGGAAATAGTCTTTAGGGTCTAATCAGATTTGTATCTGAGTCCAAAACGTTATGTTATGGTAGAAAAACAAAACAAAAAACAATCAGAAGTATATTTGCCATCTAGATGTTCCATATGAACATGTAGCTCATGTCTGAAACATGTTTGGTCTGTGAAACACGCTTTAACGGTGACTGCGGGAAGGGTAGTCTTCCTACAAACAGAAAGTTGATGGTCTGATTCCAGCATCCTCCTCTGCCAAATGTTGGTATGCCCCTGGGCAATGCAATTAGCCCCAAGTTGCCTACTGGTCTGCAGATTTGTATGCAGCTATTGTGCATAAAATGGCAAGGCAATGAAAGCCAATTGGAGAAACATGCGTGAGCATGTCAGTATTTACTTCAACTCTAAATCCAGCCGCAACCCCTTGGGGAAAAAACATTTTTGGTTGTTTGTGGAATTTCAGCATAATCACAAAGTAATTTCAACAAGTGGCGACAATAACCTTTTCTTTTGCAAGAAGGTCTAACAATTTATTTTAGCACATTCAAACTCCAGCTTTTGTGTAATTGTATTTTAGAGGAAAATATTAATGTTTTTTACACAAAGGTCACTGTTGCATAAAGTCTTACGTATTTTCCATGTAAAAGAACCTGTAGATGGCCAAGACAGCAATTTAGATGTTTAATGAGAAGATAGTAACTATCTTTTTGGAACATTGCGCTGTATACCAAAGGTTTTCCACTTAGCGGGCTCAATGTGAGGTCTAATCTGTCAAGAGTATTTGAACTACTGTTGCAGGTGAATCCATAGGGATTTATTTATGTCTAGTCCTCAATGCTGTTCATCTTAATCTGAAATGTTTGCATTATTTCCATGTGCAGCACACTGTAGCTGTAGCCTTGGAACCCAGCAGCACGTCTTTCTTTCTAAAATACTGTTGTAAAGGGAGAAATGTGAGAGGAAGTTCTCAAACGAATTTGAACCACAGTTGGCGAGTAAATACTGTATATTGCATCTACCACATGAGAGTGATTGGTTATGAGGCAACTTCTGCAAACAGGAAATGGAGACACGATTAGCACTTGGGTTTTCTCTAACATCCTGTCCACTCTGATATCTAAAATATGTTTTTTTTCCCCCTCTCTCTTTTAAATCTTTAAGGAGTATTTCGAGCAGGCTACCCTGCCTCCATGAGGTCAGCACTAAAAATGGAAAGTTAATTTGGACATCAGTTCCAACAAGTCTACCCAGGATGCATTGGCAGGGTTTTAAGTGTGATGCATGACTTTAATTCCGTTAGTGGAATGTGGTCGGAGATGTGGCTGAAAGGGAAGGGAGGCCGGAGAGGAGGGGAAGGGACAAATGCAGAGGGAATAAAGACAGAAGGAGGGGAAGGAGGCTGGAAGGGGGGTATTGTGAGAATGGAAGAGGAGGAGGAGGGGGTTGCATTCCTCCACATTCCCTTTCGGATGGATTCTGGATGGACGAGGGCCAGCGGAGAGGGAAGGAAAGGTGGAAGGCTGGAGGAGAGAAGAGGGATGGAGTGGGGAGGAGGGGAGGGGCCAGAGTGGCTTTTGTCTGCTTCCCACGTTTCAAAGCCAGTCTTGAAAAATGAATAGACAGAGGAAAATCAATTGCATGACCTTCACATAGAGGAGAGACAGAGGGAGAGATTGAGAGAGCGATGGAGGGAGAAAGATGGAGGAGAGGCAGAGTATGGAAGGAGTAAACAAAAAGAAAGGCTAAAGGCAGGAAAAGTAAAATGACCCTTGATGTACATTGCTGTTTTGTGTGTGTTTGTGACTCTGTGCGCATGCCCGTGCGTGCATTCAAGGACTTGTTGAAATCATTTATATTTCAATAACACTTTATTGAATACATTTGGCTTTGGGGGACACTTTCCCTCTATTTCCTGCTTTTTTTTTAAAATAAATGTCCCGTTCTAACGTAAGTCAGATTTATTTCAAACAAAACCTTTCCTAAGGTTCTGGGGTTACTGCGAGCACAGAAGAGCATCAACATCAATAACCCATTAGTGGTTCTTACTGAGATCTGAGATTAAAATTGTGTTTGGGTTTTCATTTTAGGTCACATTCATTTCCCCTTTGACTTTATGTGTAGAAAAAGGCTTCTCTGACACAACCTGGCCAGAAACAACAACACGATTTGTTAGAGATTTATTCAAATGATCTCTTCAAATGCAGAAGTTTACATGCACTAAGATTACTATGTTATTAGAGAATTTGGATGATATCGTCATTACTTGGTAAGACTCTAAGTTAGTATGATGCGCATATGGTGGTGTATCTAAAGGGAAACATCCTAAACACTTCTTCCCTCGATGAAATCATGGAAAAATCTAAAGAAATCAGCGTAAATATCTAAAAGAGAATCGTTGACCTCAGAGATTAATGTGCTTCAGAACAAAAGCAAAGTACCCTGTAAAGATGTTGACTGAAGCTGGTAGTTGAGTTTAATCATCCAGAGTGAAACTGACCTCTCGGAGAGGAAGGATCCATTACTCCAAAAGCATCATAAAAACCAAGATTATAGTTTGCAAATGCGCACTGGGACGAAAAACCAAATTTCTGTAGGCATGTCCTGTGGCCTGATGAAACTAAAACTGAAATGTTTGGCCATGATGACCATTGTGACATTTGGAGGAAAAATGTGGAAACTTGCAAGCCTGAGAATACCATCCCATTAACAAAATATGGGGCTGGAGCACCATGTTGCGCCTCAGGAGGGGCTGGTGCACTTCATAAAACAGATGACATGTGGAGAAAAGAGCATTAGGTGGAAATATAGAAGGAACAGCTCATGATATCAGGCAGGAAGCTAAAATGTGAGTCTTCAAGATGAACTATGACCCTAAACGTAGCCTCAGATTAGCTACAAAATGGCTTAGGGACAACAAAGTCAAAGTTTTGCAGTGGCCATCTTAAGGCTTTGATCTCAGTCTTACTGAAAATATGAGAAAAATTTGAGCAAGGCAGGGTACGAACCCATCTTAGTTACAGCGTTTCTGTCAGGAGGAACGGGCCAAACTACCAGCAAACTACTGTGAGACATTTAAGGAAAAGTACCCGACACATCTGACCCAAGTCATACAGTTTAAAGGCAACGTTGCCTAATGTTAAGGACATGGGTGTGAGCTTCTCACATTGAAGAAATTACAGGAAAACGTCCTCGGCCTCATTATGTTGCATTTAGCAAATAGAAGTGATTATTTTAATCCTAACTGACCTAAAACAGGAAAGATTTATTCAGTCTAAAATCCAAAACTCTTCACTATCACCACATACTCGCCTAGGGGGAGGATTGCCTGAAAGTCACTGACTAAAATGCAATATGCTGGGCGTGCTTGGATAAACTTTTACCAACCTACATTATAAACTGAAGTTATTTGCATTGTATTATTACAAGAATTAAACTGGAATTGGCCACGATCGACTTGTTCAACATGACTTGGAAGCCTGTCATTACTGCTTGTAGTTCTAATTGAAAATAATCTATAGTCTCATCTATACGGTGAGACTACATATTTATATATTTCTGTATATAAATCAGATTTCTTTAAATTGCCTTGAAATTACAGTTGCTGGAGTTTTGCCAATATAAACTTATTGACTTGAAACCGAGCTGAATCTAATGTCAGAGAACAGGAACGAAGATTTGTGCGTTATAAATGAATACAAGACATAAAGCGGTTCAAGTTGTCCAGTAATTTTAATTACTTGAAAAACATTTTAGTAGTTATGTCCTGATGTGAGTATGAGTGTGCATAATTGCATAATTTGAAGGCATTTAGTGAGTGTTTGGTGTGTGTGTGTGTATGATGAAATAATTTGATGTTAGTTTGAAATCTTCAATTAAAAGCACTAATTCTTCAGAGAAATCAAACCTGTGCTCCAGGCTATGTATTTCCATCTGCTGTGACATGTCTCATTAAGATGCTTCTCAGGAACATTAAAAGAGAATAATTCTACTTTTAGGAAGCATCTTTCCCTTTTACTTTACCCAAAGAGAAAAAACACCAACTGAATCAAGAATCGGAGACAAATCAAAGTAAAAGTAAACATCTCCTTTTCAGTCAAATTTTATTTCTAAAGCGCTTTACAACAACCACAGATTGATCACAGTGCTGTACCGAATTAAAAACAAATAAAAATAGTAACAAAAATAGATGAATAAATAAATCAGCTGTACATATAACTATAATTCAGTTCACATTTTAAAAGGAGTCACAACTCTCATGTATCAAAGGCAAAACTGAACAAATAGGTCTTTAGTCTGGCCTTGAACAGGTTGTGATTTGACACCAGATGTCCAAGACAACAGTTTTGAAACTTGGTTCTTCTTCATTTAAGCAATTTAAGCAGTCAAGCATGCAACAGTCCACAGAATGCGTTGAGAAAAGCTGACATTTGCATGTGTGATTTTAAAATATTAAACTGTAGTTATTGGACAGAACTTGAATCACTTATGGCCAACTAAAAACAGATTTGTGGTGGTTGTTAAATAATCTTCTTGCCAAATACGGGATTTCTGCCTTAACCAACCAACAGCTTCTCTTTTGTAAGGCTGTTGACTCAAATTACCAACGAATGACAACAGAAATGACAGATGCCATGCAAATCACCTCAAAGCTGTTCTAAATCATTTTTGAATTGCATCAGACGTAAATACATATATCCATGTTACAGTGGTGAGGAATGGATATTGTATCCGTGGATGGAGAACTTGGTGAAAACCGCCCTCTGGAAAAAAAACTCCAGAGTAATGCACAGGTTTCTACAGCTTGCACATCTTAAATGAAGCAGAAACAGGAAACAACAGCGCTGCAGCTGGAGAATCCCTCCCCCCTCCCTTTACGAGGTACAGAACAGTGACAACTCACTGGCAGCAACAGGGCCGGCTGAAGTGCTTTACTGTCTCCGCCAGTGAGGTCAAACACACCTCTCCGCTCCCAACTCTGATGACATTGACTTTCATGCTGCCTCCTCTCGCACCCCTCTTCGTCTGCACCTCCTTCCCTTCGTCTCCCCCGGCCTCTTCAAGATGTTCCTGTGTCTGCCTCCCCTCTAATTCACAGTGTTTAAAGCAGCCGGGGCTTTTAAGGGAAGTTAATTGCACTCAAATTATGTTCGACCGCAAACGGAGCGAGGGAGTGATTGAGAAGGGACCGAGAGATAGAGGGGAAGGAGGGAGGGAATGGATGCCGGAGTGAGAAGATAATTGTGCCAGAGAAAGACGCCACGATTAGGGTCACTTTCTCTCACTCACCCTGACAGGCGGCCTGAAACGCCACATTTGGGTTGTGGTAAACAGGGGGGGCCACGTGATCAGTACCACAGAACTTGGGAGACGAAGACCAATAAGGAGATGGAGCGAAACTGAAGGAGCAGATGAGTGTTTGCTGTATTATTGGTTCCAATGGTAACTTGCTCACCTGGTTAAAAAAAGACTTACACTACACTAGAGGAAGAAAAGGTGTGTACATGTGGTCAAGTGTGTGTTCATGAGCACGTGCTGCCAATCCTTGTGGACTTAACTGGGACTAAATTATGTATTAGACAGCGATCTAATGAAAATCCTTCAAATTTTTCATTCACTCATTCAGATCTTTTCTTCTCGTGGTGCGCTGGGGAGACCCCGAGAATTGACCTGCGAATCAGACTATAATTAACGTGTCCAGTCGCACCCCGACCCTTTCTGTCTCCTATTCCCACAATGAAATTAAACCTCAGAGCCAAGTCCTGGGAAGCTAATGAAGGGGGAGTGTGACAGAAGGATCAAAGATCTCTGCTGCACTCGCAGGTCTACGTCCAGGTCTGCACACTAAAGTGTTCGCTGTACACGCATGTACGCAGAAGTAAAAAAGTGTAAAAGGGAAACCACCTTAAGAGGAGATTTATTATGATTTAAGTTCTCATTTAAGTCCTAATTTCTTAAATTAATTGTAACATTGTGTCCATTCTCACTATTGTTTGAACAGGTTTGGACAAAAGCGTTTCGTAAGGCATCAGTTTTTGCGTTTTCCCTGCTGGAACCTTTTCAGGAGCTCAGGTTGTTATCTGCGGTAGTTTTCTCCCCCCTGTGTTTCTCTTACAGGATCCAGGGCCAAATCAGACACAGGCAGGTAGAAATCTAGTCCAAAAGCAGTCCTGCTAGGGAGGTAGGACTCTTTAGTGGATCTTAAATTCACTTCAGCTTCGTAGAGGAAAAATCTCATTTGGTTAAAAATCCTCAACATAGTGTTTCAGTCATTTCCTCCTCTGCAGTTCGTCTTTTCTGCTAGCTTTAAAATGCACAATTGGATTTTAGGACTTTTATTTACAAACACAACATTTAACCCCAGCCATCATAGCTGAATATCACTGTGTTTTCAGAGTTGGCACTCAAAGATATTGATAAAATCCACCAACCTTTATGGCAAAATTATTTCAAGGAAGCACTGACTTCCACTTTGAGAAACACTCTTATCAAAAGCTTTTTTTCCAAGATATTTCCACTTGTAAAGTTAAAATATTTTTTAATGTTTATGTTCTTAAATAAAGATCGACGCAATCACAGCTGTCCATATTTTTTTTATCAGTTCTTCTTCACCTTTATTTACACAGGAAATTCTAATTTTCAAGAGAAAACTGTTTTATCCATCCATCCATCCATCCATCCACTGTTTCTGAGTCCAACTCTGTTTTTGTAGTACTTGCCATGTTAAACGGCAGCAATTTGCAAAGGCATCTATATACTGTGATTCAGCCGGTGAATTGAGTTGCTGAAATAAATTTACTTTTCAATAAAGTTAGATTTTACCGGATGTGACTGCAGAGGATAGACCCGAACATCTTACCCAGCTATCTGAAAACTTGCTGACATCCAGTTTGGTAGTTTTATTGGTAATGTCTGTTTGAGTTTGAGCAAATTTGGATTCAAGGCAGTGGTGGAAAATCCTAATGCATCACATTGTAAACCCTACACCGTACCTGTACTTTAAAGAGAGCACCTCTTTAAATAAATTCTTGAGTTCAGAGCCGTATTACTATTGCATGTTTATCACGTTTATCATCAATAATTGTGCAATACTTTATTTTTTGCCTTTCTGATAAGTTCTCTGTTTGTTGTTTTAGAACTTATCTTTAGATTAGCTTGTTTTTTTTAATGATTCAGTGTGTAACTCTGTCCATGTGTTTTTGCCACTGTCATGCCCGAGTTCCCCCAATGTGGAACTATAAAGGTATTTCTAATCTTACCTTATCTTATAGCCAATAATTGTTAATGAAAATACTTGATAAATGGGTGACTTTGGATGCATGATTACATCTGATAAAGACTGTTAGATATGCAATTAGAGACAAATTCACTAAGATACCCTCACAAAGGCATAGAAACCAAAATTTAACCTAGTAACACGTAATTCTCTCTAAGGATTTCGTTAATGTAGGATAAAGCTTTGCACAAAATCCAGTTGCTGCTTTTGTTATTCAGAATAACACCACATTGTGCAAAAATTATTAGCAGAACTCAAATAAATTTACTCTGCAAATATTGAGGTGCGAAGCTGGAAATTGCTTGGATCCTCAGGACTTAATCTGCATGGTTTCCTCTGCACTCAGTTAGAGCAATCTTCTTTGTGAACTGACTGCAGCCAATAGTGGCTGATTGAAGAAAAAAAAATTGTGTTGTTTCAGCTTTACAAACGTGGTTATGGAGAAAAGTTACAAACGGCAAACTTTCCCTTTGTTAGTTTCTATTGCTTTGCTGTTGTCTGGATGCAAGATTTGGTTTGTAGTTTTAGGATGCTGAAGACAGACGGAGCACAATTAAGCATACGCTTTCACTTTTGCTTAATGCTTAAGGTATGGATCTTTTGTCCAATCCAATCCAACTTTATTTATGAAGTGTTTAAAACAAACAGATGCCGTGGTGCTGTACAGATAAAAGCTAAATATCGATAACACCAACCATAAAGACACCACCAACACTGCCGACTGCCACTTAGGACACTCAGTTTGATTTCCTCAGGAAAAAATATTAGCTAATTTCACTTCGATGTCTTCATGAAAAAAAAATTCCCACAACTCTGCAACACGTCGTTTGGAATGGAATTCATCTAGAACTGATCTAGAACTAGATCAGGTAGAGCTGTTCATGGGTTATTTTCAAGATGTTGGTTGCACCCAAAGACAAAGATACATTAGACTTCACATAAAAAAAACAACAACAACAAAAGGTTAAAGACTTAGATTACGTGTTTACTTGTCTTAATTTATTATAGTTTTTCTCTGTTTTAATTTGTGTTGTTTTGATATTTGAGTTTACGGTCAAACATTTGCATTTTAGTTCTATGATGAAATCAAGTGAAAACAACCCTGCGTATCTTCGGTCCTGACTAAATGCAGAGAGATTACATATATACAGAGGGAAAACATAATGAAAAATATAATTATCAAGGTTAAGCTGTTGCCGATCACTTACCCTTTCGCCGTTTTCTGCTTTTTTACATTAGTATCTGACTTTTTTGGGGATAAGAAGGAGATTTCTGTCGTGAGACGTTGTGTATTGACCATGTGTCCATTCGTACCTGCCGAAGGTGCTGGTTCAGCTGGTGACCCGAATCTGCTGACCTCACTGGTGACAGTCTGAAACTCAGAAATCTAATATTGTTCCCAGTCAGTGAACGTACCGTAACTTAGCAATAACAGGTGGAGGTAGTTTGCAAAAGATCAAGGCGTGAAAGGCAGCAGGTCCAGATGGCATCGGCTCCAGGCTCCTGAGGGGCTGCGCAGATCACGTGAGTTGCATCATGAGACACGTGTTCAACCTGAATGTGAAGCTGAGGAAAGTACCTCACCTGTGGAAGACCTCGTGTGTGGTAACAGTGCCTAAGACCACGGATACCTAAGAACTCAGCAGCCACAGGCCAGAAGCACTGACCTCACATCTTATTAAGACCCTTAAGATGTTGTTCCTCAACCAACCTGGCCCCCTGGTGAGGTCATTGGATCCGCTGCAGTTCGTCTACCAGCCTGGTATCGGGGTGGATGATGACATCATCTACTTCCTGCCCCAAACGCTGATCCACCAAGAGAAGCCTGAAAGCACTGTGATGATCATGCTATTTGATTATTTAAAAGCACTATTAAAATAGTACTTTTAATACCATCCATCCACTTCTGAGGGAAAAGCTGCAGCTCTCAGGAGTGGAACACCACCTGTCTCAGTGGATAACAGACTTCCCCCATTACAGGTGACGCTGGCTCAGAGTACAGACAGTGGACACATGACTTTATGGACCGGTCCCAGCAGAACCATATCTTGATCAAAGTGTGGGGGTGGGGGTGGGGGGGTGGAACAAGGAGCTGGTGGTGGTTTACCACAGACCCACCACAATGACACAGTGAACATTCAGGGAACTGACATTGAGAACGTGGACTCTTCTAAGTATCTTGGTGTTCACCTGAACAATAACTGGACTGGAGTCACAACACTGATGCTCTTTACAGAAAGGGTCAGAGCAGACTCTATACCCAGTGCAGGTTTTGGGGGACAGAAGGACTAAAATAACATCACTGTTGGACAATGTCCCACCCCATGCATGAAGCAGGGACAGACTGCTACACTCTGGGTGCAGAACAGCGCACTATGGAGCACTATTGCAGATTCTTTCCTCCCAGCAGCTGTTACACATTAGAGCTGTCACTGCTCCCAACAAGCTTAATAAGTTGTTGACATCCATGCTAATTGCACAGTTTTTTTTTTCTTCCATTTTTTTGTAGATGGTCTGTTGCTGTTTTTAATGCACAATTAAACATGCACGGTTAGTGCACTTTCAGGTCATCCTACTAAGTCGCACATTTCATTTGGCATTTTTCATAACTGTACGGTATTCTTGTTTTCCCTTTTGTTTTACTTTACCCTTGCTCCCGATTCTCCTGAATTTCCTCACTGTGGGACAATAAATGATTATTCTGTTCTATTCTATTCTAATGAAGGAGACTGTGTTTGCAAGGTGTTTATTGATGTCGGTAATTTTGCCTCTTTGTCGTTTAGTACTTCTGCTGTTTGAGTTGTTTTGTACCTGACTTTTGGAGGTACTGCATACAAAGGATGCAGTACCTCCAGTACCTTTGTACTGCATACAAAGGACCTGTATGCAGTATGATGTTACTTACTGACTATGCATGATTTCATACGATGTGTGTATGTCTTGATAACCTTTGATTTCCTATATTTTCTATAATCTACTAAGTGTAAGGTGCAAGGAAATTTGGGTTATATGTCTTTAATTAATGCTATTTGCTGTCAGAAGGGTCCTTTGTGTACCTTGATAGACAGTCATTTTAGGAAAACATTGTATATTAATCCCTGATATTTGATTTAATCAAGGGTCATAATCTGTCACATATTATAACAGTGGACTGGACCTGTAGATATCAGTGGCATAATAATTAGAAATAAGGTTTAATAAAAAATATTCAGATAATAATTTACATTTACATTGAATCATCTGTGAGATTTGAGCATTCTTATGGCTATGCCACCACATAACTATTCATACACTTAACTATCCTTAAATCCAATGATTAACTACACAGGTACAAAATAAGATTCATAGCCATAAACAAAACAAGTTTGTTTATGGCTATGAATCTTAGGATCAAATGCAAACCCATGAGAAAAAATGGGGGTATAAACTGACTTAGAGCCCCAAAATTAAATCATATAATCATAAAATGCATGTAATGCATGATACAAATGACCAAAAATTTATAATACACAACTCTTTGTTGCTGTATTTTCTTATGTCTCTTAGTTTAAACTTTAAAAAGATCAACCAAATTATTGTTTAAATGATTAGAAAACATAGATGTCTTAAAGCTACAGTAGAGTTTTTTTTATGATGTTTGTAAGAATCCTACAAGAGAATCCTACAAATCCCCTGTGCACAGACGTATAGGTTCACAGCACCACTACAGAAGGATCTTTGTTCTCGCGGTGAGATACCAACACTGCTGTGAGACAACACATGTGTGCAAGAACACACACACACCAGGTCCAGTGTTTTGGTTTCCTGGCCAGCCCTTTTGTGCCATGGCAGCCTGTAATAAATGGTCCTCTGTGTATTTGTCTGCAAGTGTGTGTGTGTGTGTGTGTGTGTGTGTGTGTGTGTGTGTGTGTGTGTGTGTGTGTGTGTGTGTGTGTGTGTGTGTGGATGGGTGTGACTCATCTGTCAGCCCTGCCGGCCTCTTGTCACATCCAGCGTTTCCTTCTCCCCGCTGACGCTACTCAGCACAACTGATCACCCACCATCACCTTCACCCCTCCAGGGATCCGTGGTCTCAAAGTCAACACACTCACACATTCCAAGTATATTATACACTCTAACTTAGATCAATGAGTGTGTGTTTGTGTGATGCATTGTTTGAATCTATTCTTGTATAGTCATGATGGGGGTCGCTTCCTCCAGACTTCTCAGCGCTGCAGCTCCGGCGCTGCCCCAGAGGGGAGCCTGACAAGCAGGGAGGAGAGCTCGATGGACTCCCCCATCCGCCCCCCTCTCTGTCCAGGCAGCGACTGACTAGGCTGAAGGGTCCCAGCACCCAGACCCCCTTTCACAGGCCTGAATGGACTTGCCTTATTTATATTCACACTCTGTCACACAGAGGGGACCCCAATCTCACAATGCCACAGTGGCTTTGTCCAGCAACTCTGTGTGTGTGTGAGAGAGAGTTTGTGTGTGTGTGTCTGTGTGTTGGGGGGGGGGGGGCTATTTGAGTTGTTTAATCGCAGATCATGTTGTGTGTATTCCCGAAATGTGCGTGCGTGTGTGTGTGTGTGTTTCTGTGGCATGTCTGTGTGTGTTAATGTGTTCTGAGTCTCCCTCTGTGTTCACTTGTAACCCAGAGCAGTGCTTTCATTTTCCTGTCATAACGCTTATTGATTTCCCTCAGCTTTGCAGCAACACACACCCACACAGGTATCTGATGATCCTTAAAGCCATGCATACACGCACAGACTCACATCCACCCATTCATGCACACACGCGCACACACACGCGCGCGCACACACACACACACACACACACACAGCTTGTCTCTCTGCTACGTAGGGAATGTTGTGTTGTAAAGCATCTCTGTTGGAGTGAGATTAGTTTTCACATATGGTCCCCACCATGTGAAGACGTGAGCGTGTTTGTTTGCACCCTGGCAGGTGCTCACACGCGCATTCTTCCTGCCACACACTCTTTCTGACATAAAACAATAAAGATGGCTGATTGGTAAATTAATCTTCCACGTCACCACGGCCTGCCCCGCCGCCACGTTTGCTTTGGAGAAAGTGATCACTCTCGCCTTCTTTAGTGTTTTCTCATTTTCCCTCCCCTCTTACTGCTCTTCTCGCACCTATCCACCCCCCCCCCCCCACCCCCTTCCACCCCTCCATCTAACCACCTCCAACTCTATTTGTATTGTAATTGCCTTGGTAAACAGCACCACTTTGGCACTGAAGCAGCTCTGATAGCTTGTGTTTGGGATGCATTAAGAGTTGTGATGCAGACACTATATATGTATAGGTGTGTGTGTGTGTGTGTGTGTGTGTGTGTGTGTGTGTGTGTGTGTTTGTGTGTGTGTGTGTGTGTGTGTCTGGCAGAGATTGAATGATGTGACTCGCATACCACTCCTTCGCTACATTTCTTTCATGGTTGACTCCTCTCTAATCAGATGTAAATTATTTAAAAAACTGCAGGCTGTATATGACAATGACCTGTAGGGGAAAGCTTTGTAAATCAAACGTTAGTATCTGTTGCTGGGCGATCAAATATGCAGCTATTTTCTTATGCGTTTGTGTGTGTTTTTCTTTTGTTTTCTTCTCCTGCTTTGCCTGACACAGCATGCAATATCTGCTCAGCTTTGGAGAAATTCACAAGGATTTCACGAGTGTGCTGACAGGAGAGGGGTGACCGACAGATTTCCAGGAACCAAGGACAAACGCAACAAAGCAAATATACCAACTCTGAATTGAGAGTTATACATAAAATATTCAGTTAGGTCAAGACATGAAAGTACAGTTCTGTTTTTTTTGGTTTCGCTGATATTTTAATAGAATATGTGAAGCATGAAAGTTGTCTCTGCTGGTTTGAACTTTGTTTTATTCAAAACTTCACACACATTTTAGATGAAATTTGGGATCTAAACGGGCGAGGGACACCTGGCAAAAGACACAAGACAAAAAAAAGTTTTTTCATTTATTTATTTTTATTAGAAATTAAGAAGATCATTTGAAGAAATAATGGTGTGACATTATGAAATAGGTGTGCAAATGGTGAAACTTTATATACTCATTAATAGGGACCCTTATCACTATGCTTTCTGTAATATAACAAAAAGTTGCAAACCAATGTTTTTCATCTTCAGCATAACATTTTAAAGTTGTTTAACAGTGGTCCAAACATGAAGAAATGTATTTTTTTAACCCTAATATGCACTTAATTTATGCTACACATACACACACCAGTCAATTGATCGGGTACATCTGTTCAATTGCTTGTTAACATAATCATTCACATGCAACTTAATGCACTTAAGCATCTATATGGTGACGATGACTTGCAGAAGTTCAAAGTGAGCATCAAAACAGGGAAGAAAGGGGATTTAAGTCTCTTTGGTTTTCTAATTTATAGCAGAAAGAACGCTAAAGTGAGTATAAAGTTCTTCTTATATCCAAGTCCAAACTTAGAGGTAAATATTTCCGAGCATTAAACTCTTTGAAGCCTTTGGACCTCTTGAAGGCATGCAGTTTATTTTGTGTTCCCAGGATCAAAACCGGACAGGGTGAAACGACTAGATAGCTTGGACGCTTCCAGACTTTGGGACAAACAGCAACAGCTGTTGCCACTCCAAACATCTCTGTTTATTTTTCTATAAAATGTATCGGATAATTCGTCTTAAGGACAATACGAACAGTATCCAAATGATACGATGGATTTCATCACTCATTTATTGTCATATAAATCTAGATTTATTTGGTACTTCATTCAGTGCAGCTGATTTTATCTTGCACCGTAGGTAAAACACAGCTGAATACAGCTTATAGTGTCTCAGAACATAACTTGTCTCCCACCATCTCTTTATTTCTTTTCATGTTACAATGTGTGCATAAAAAGATTATTAATCATAATAACTAAACATGTCTTCTTTACAGTCAAAATGAACACATTTACGTGGATACTGATACGCATTTGTCTTTTTCTTTTGCAGTGAGACGATCATCTCATTCTCTGGCCACTGATATGTTTGAGCAGCACCTTGGGGCTCACCTCCTGCAGGTAACAACCAAAGCTGAGTCAAACCGTGTCGCTTTTTCCTGTGACCATCATAAAGTCAGGGCACATGAATTCTATTTAAAAAAAAAGCAGAAACTCTTGCTATGCCCACATAATTGGAAAATATTTAACTTACAGTACCTAAGCTGCCTAATTTCCCATGCCTACAGTACTCTACTAAATGTATGAACTTTTTGGTGTATAGACGAGCACAAATTTATTGTATTTAATTGTGATTTTTTGTGATACAAAATTGTGAAGTGGAAGGGAAGTTATGCATTGTTGACGGTATCCATGCAATTTTTATTTAGCCCCATTACTATCATATCCCTGTATAAAACTCAGTTCAATCCATTGCCTTTAGAAGTTACCTCGTTAATAAAAGATTTGGACGTGGCTTTGATTTCATTTCAGTAAGTATAACTCTCTGAACGAGTGAACAACGCGTCCCATGAAGATCAAGGAACACAGCAGAGAGGTTATGGAGAGTTTTAAAGCGGGGCTAGGTTATAATACAACATCTCAAGCTTTGAACATCTCAGAGACAGCTGTTGGATCCATCATCTGAAAACAGAAAATACTGTATGGCACAGAAGCACCCAGATAAAATACCAGTCTGAGCAAAAAGAGTGTTCATCAGCAAAGCAGCTACTTTATTCGCCAGATCTGATTGAGCTTGAGCTGTTCTGGTAATGCTGAAGGGGCTGCAGAGATCTACAACTCAGGTGGTGGCTGCATCGTCCTGCTAAGGATGCTTTTCTTCACCAGGGACAGGGAAGATGGTCAGAGTTGATAGAAGATCCACGGAACTAAATGCAAGACAATACTCAAAGAATAACTGTCCACCAAAAGTTGAGACTGAGATATACGTTCACCTTGCATCATGTCAACGACCCAAAACATACAATCAGAATCTGCAATAGAAGGGTTTAGATCAAACGGGACACATCATAACCTGGCGAGCCAGATTCATAATGTGCAGCACTCTCCATTCTACACATTATCAATCTGGGTCCGCTCCCATCAAATCCGTTCGGGGAAAGGGGGGAAGTTCAGAAGAGCTTTCCGACCTGATTGGGCGAAGCGACACTTTGTGCCCGCCTACCAAAGGTTGGCTTTAGAAACCACAACAAGTTACGCTGGTCAAGGCGAACTTATTTGGATAGTGACACTCATGGCAATTGTGGATTCTGACAAAACAGATGTGATAGCAGCAGCCACGTGTGCGTCCACATGTGCTGCCATGTTTATTTTGGTTCGGCTGTGGTTTCGGCAGCTCTTGCTTTCGTCACAGCTGTATGTCCCGCCTTAAACCATAATACTGCTACGTGATTGGCCAACCCTTTTTGGGTCGGTCACAAACAGTTGAGGCGAGCGTGGGACAAGATGGATTCTAGTGTGTTTGTGGATGCACAAATATCACGAGAATTCAGCTGGCAGTCATGCAAAGTTAACCTTTTTAGGCTTTAAATACATTTAGTTGTTTACTTGGAGTCTCCAGGAGTGCAGACAATTTAAATGTACTCTATCAAAGAGCTGCATAAATATCTTTATATTCTTTTTGGTTCATATTTTTTTCAAGCTGTTCAGTTTTTCTGTTTTATATTACATTTTTGGAACATTTGCGTTACAGTACTTGGTGCAGAACTGCTAAACAAGGCCATGGACTTCCAGCTTACCAGTCTTGCAAATTCTGCATTTTCTTATAGACCAGTTCACGCGTGACGTCACGAGCTACATCCGCACTACATCCGGGTCCCGCGGGTAGGCAAAAACGGTACTGTTCTCGGCTACTACCATGACAAAACGGGTGAATTAGAGCGTGCTTTTAGTTTATTTTTGGAATCTAAACAATGTCTACGACCTGTTGTGCTCCCGGTTGCACACAGAGACATTCCAAATCGTCGGATGTACGTTTCTTTACCGAAGGACGAAGAAAGAAATGGATAATTTCAATGAAAAGGACGCAGGCAGACAATCCCAATTAACTGTGGGAGCCATCATACCACGACAGAATTTGCAGTCTACACTTCATCTCCGGTAAATACAACCTAATTTTGCACTGGTCATTGTTCTACTTAAATAATTATATAAATAAAAAAAATTAGGATATATACTTAAGTCAAGACGTAAACGTTCGTTTCGTAATAATATACGTACATGTACAATGTATGCAAACCCTCTGGCATGAGTCTGTGAAAAGGATTAATAAGACAAAAACACCAAAATAATCCTTTGTGAACAATGTTTTTTTTTTTTACCTACCGGTGGCGGGTCTTCCTCTCTGCTGAGGCGCTGTCTGTGTCCGACTCCGCTTTCAGATGTTACACAAACATGTCTGAACATCCATCCATCCATTTTCTGACCCACTTAATCCCTCATGGGGTCGCGGGGGTTGCTGGTGTCTATGTCCCGATATAAAATAATTGTAGCCATCCAGTGGTTTCATGGCTTTCATGCTCTCTCGTCTGTACTGGCCTGCCGTGTTTATAAGGCAGCTGTATATGTCGCGGTACGTAACACTTGGCAGCATTTCACAGACTCGCTCCGTCCCTTCAGGCTTTTGCTGTGTGGATCTGGCAATCTGATACCATCAACCATCAACTTAGTCTTAAAACGATCTTGTGATACGTTATCTAAAGAAGAAAAATACGTCGAGAACTCGCCGTTTCCTTTGTTTGCATCCACCATTGTGTTCGCCTTTTGCCTACCAGTCCTGCGCACATGCGCGAAAAACCCGAATCAAAACAATAACAATGAACTGGTCTATTTTGTGGAGCTGAAGGATGCTGAAGCTACAAGTGGATAAATAATTGCTTGTTCGTTACATGTTATGAAAAAAGTCAAACAGAGTGGAGTGGAACGCTCTGCAACCTGGAACAGAGCAGGATGGGACATGCTCTCTTTAGATTTAAAGAGACCCCACCAAAATTAGTTGCTCTTAGACACTCGTCAAACCATGGGTTAAAAGGGGGAATGTGGGAGCAAATTAATGATGAATTGAGACCAAAGCATTTTAGTTCCACTTTATATAGACCACAACTGAATGATTTCAACATGAAAAGGAAAACCTGAAAAGCATGATATGTCCCCTTTGAGACATATTCATTATGTTTAAATGGCACAGTCAAAGGTCAGACTGGAATTCAGCAGAGAATCCGTGGCACAATTTGAAATGCAATGTTCATGGATGATCTCCATCTAATCTGAAATTGCTTGAAAGACTTTGCAGAGATGAATAAGGAAACATTTCAGTCTTAAAATGTGCAGCTGATGGAGAGAAACTGCAAAAAATATTTGCTGGTGTAACTGCAGAGAAAGGTGTTTTTTTTAGCACAGGGGAGCAAAATGAAGATGCATGCCACACTTTTCAGATTTATTTCCTGTTTAAAATAAAATTGTTTCTCTCCACAAATATAAATTACTTTGTGTTGGTTCATCACCTAAGATACCACAAAAATACGCGCAGGTTTGTGGTTGTAATGTGACAAAATGTGAAAAATTTGCACACCGCTGTCGAAGCACGGTTTATTTAGATGGCAGATTTCAGTCCGCTCCTCAATTTTATATTTCCAGGCAGACTCCCAAGTGAATTTGTATACACAGACGCAAACATCTGATAAAGCTCAGGCGCTCGGACAGTGTTGTTGTCTGCCTCTCTTTTGGATCGACTGATGAATGGAGCCTGAGGGGCATTCTGGGGCAGGGGGAGTTGCAGGAGTGATGAAATGCAGAACGTACAAAGACTCAGAGGAAGTGCAAAGAAGGTCGTCCCGCAGCTTTTGCTTTGGACTTGGAGGGGGGAATAAGTAGGAACAGATAAAGAGCTGAAATTGGGAATTTAGAAGTGAGGAGGCCGTGTTAAAACAAAGAACTATCACATGTGTCTCCCCTCCTCTGGCATTTTAAAGAGGGAGAGGAGGCTCAGGGAATGGCGCTGATAGAAATCAAATTAACGCTCCAGAAAAACTGTATGATTTTTTTTTCTCTTTCCTCCTCCCAGCCGTCCTCCCTCCCATAATAGCTTGATAATTGCACTTTAGTTCTCCGACATTCAGACGGCTGGTTTCTCCTCTCTGCGACACATGACGCCCCACACCCCGGCCAGTCATTTGCATACTGGATGTGTCAGTTGTGCATAAATTACCGCTGCCACTTTAAGCGCCTGGGCCAGCAAAACAAGCAATCTTTTTTTTTTCACCTCCAAGTGGCCCAGGTCTGTTGTACGCGTCTGTGAGGCTGCGTCGCCTCACTCCTGGATGCCTGTTATGACGATTAATATTATTCTCTGAAGCAGTAACCTCTAATGGGCTGGCTGTATACCTTTCACTTCTCATTAGAGTCACGGCAGCCTGTAATGACTCTGGTTCTGTCTGCGTCTGCTTTGGGTTTAGTTGTGTGTGTTTGTGGCTGGAGATCAAGGATGGAGCTTTGTCTCTGACGTTATTATACCTGATTGAAACAGCCCTGGTCTATAAGCTCAGTTTCTCTGTGCTAAATTTATGTATGTGTGTGTGTGTGTATGTTTGATAATGCAGGTCTTGTTCACAGCTGCTGTGTGTAGCTGCAAAGCGGCGTGTGTGTGCGTGTGTGTGTGTGTGTGTGTGTGTGTGTGTGTGTGTGTGTGTGTGTGTGTGTGTGCAGTTGTGAATTGAGAGAAGAGGCCGAAGGGTGACATGTTGTTTGTTCTCTAGCTCATTGCAATTTGTTCGATACATGCTAATTGCTCTAATTTGTCTCTCTTGTTTCTGTTTACCTTTTTGTGTATGTTTGTGTGGATGTGTGTGTGTGTGCGTGTGTGTGTGCATGTGTGTGTGTTTGCAGTCTCTAGATGGCTTTGTGTTTGTGGTCAGTCAGGAGGGACGCTTCCTCTACATCTCAGAGACAGTTTCCATCTATCTGGGGCTCTCACAGGTAAGGGTACCTC
The DNA here is from genome assembly GCA_037039145.1 of Fundulus diaphanus. Taxonomy (NCBI): domain Eukaryota; kingdom Metazoa; phylum Chordata; class Actinopteri; order Cyprinodontiformes; family Fundulidae; genus Fundulus; species Fundulus diaphanus. The sequence goes on from CM073124.1 coordinate 24,184,862, forward strand.
ATCTTCCTCTTTCTGTCAGATATACATGCTTATAAAAACCTTTTATGTAGAGATGTACGTATCAAAGTCTGTGGCTGATATCTGATCTCCATTTTTTGTTAATCTCTCACCTGCCAATAGTAATTTTAGCCGATTTAGACTATTCTTCAAGAACTACACTGTACGACAACATAGGAACAGCTTTTAAAGTATTAATTTCAAGCCTTCCTGCCATGAATGGTCATTAATAATTTATATTAGGAGCAGAGACGCCATCACACTGTGTAAGAGAGGAGTGGCTGTGAAATAGGTGTTACTATTTTAAAAGACAAAATCATTAATTTGTTGAAATTTTAAACCGTCTCCAGCGTTTTAGGGTGTATTCACACCTGCTACGTTTGGTCCACTTTAAACGGACCAGGATTCGTTTCTGCCCTCGATCTGAATCTTTTATGCAGGTTGGGATTCACTGAAGCGTATTCTGGTCCAAACCAAATAACAGGACTGAGACCCACTTTTTCAGGTGGTTTTGGTCCGGTGCTAAGCGGACCCTAGTGCAGTTCGCTTCCAGTGTGAATACGAAACGGCCTTGATCAGACCCAACTACAGAAAACGTACGTCTATTTGGACTTATAAAGCCACCGTAGCAGTAGCGTAGTACCTGTTACTTAGCGATTCCTTTCGGCTTGCAGGACACATTTTCTGACACCGTTCCAAAATTACAAATTAAGGTCCTAAAACCTGTGATGAATAAGCAGCTCTTTTGACACTCAGTGATCTATCAGCTGTAACAACAGCACAAATATGCAAAACTGAGATGCTGCACACAGGATTATTATAATAGTTTTCCTCCACTTCCGGGTCTGTGCCACATCCCGCCCTAGTCACTTCGGTCCAATGGGAGCAACAATTGAAACACACTTGGCTTTGTTACGAGTCATAGTTCACTTGCAAAAAGTACTATATGAGAGCAAACTGCACCAATTGAAAAAAAAGTCTGCTTTTGGTCCAGTCCAAACAAGTGAACCAAAGGTGTATATTTACGCCTATATTAGCGATTTGAGCCGCTAGTTGTATTGAAAACCTCAATCTGCATGTGTGTTGCCAAGAGAATGTTGACCAGACCTGATTTCATGGGCCTAATGTTTTAGTTCTGCATGTAAATTCAAATTTACTGCTTTAATTTTGAAGGTAACACTTCTTGTTTCCTAATTTGAGCAGCTACATCAGTACCTTACAACTGCACAGGTGAACAGAGGGAGACATGACCTGCCTACGAATGTCACTTAACCCTAAAACAAAGAGTTTCAAAATGAGCTTTAGTATTTATTTACCGAAGTAAAAGCGGTGTGATTAATTTAAAGACATATTCAGGCTTGTTTTTAGGCTTAGATATTCAGTTTAAATGATTAGACTAAACATAATACAGTAATACAGACCTTGCTCATTTGGGAGGTTTTTTTGTGGGTAATATAAAAAGTCTGTTGTCTGTATGGCAGATTACATTTTATTATTTAGTTGACAGCTATGGCAGCCACAAGACAATAAAAACAGCTTTTATCAAATATATTCTTGGAAAAAAAGTGGTTTGGCCCCTGTCAACAGTCACATTTGCTTAAGTGGCCCCTTTTAGGAGGATAATTGCACATCCGTAATGTAGATCCTTCCTGTAACACAGAGATTTCCAAAAGCCGGTTAATGTTTCATAATCCAAACATGCTACATAAATGACAGAGGTTGAACGCTCGAGGCGATAAAACATCAACTTTTCTTCAATACGTTGAACCTTCCTGCTGAAAGTCTCTCTCATCTGCTGTCTTGCACTCTAAATGTCATGATTTGGGTTTTGTGTTTGGACTCTTCATTCATTCCCCTCTCTGTTCAGTCACATCCCAGCCGCCACTCAACACCATTATCAGATCCACCTGATGCCACTAATTACTCTCAAGTCATTCCACCTGATCCTCTGCCTACATATACCTGCCTCACTCATCCACTCCCTGCCAGAACGGCTCATCTTGTTATGCACTGCTGGTGCTCTGCTTTTTTTTTTTTTTGGCTGCATCTGGTCAGTCTGGTTCTGTTTGCATCTGTTCAGTCTGGTTTTGTTTGCCTGCCTCATCTACCACAACTCAACCTCTTCAATAAACCTTTCAAACGTAACTCTGTGTCCGGTTTGAATATCGGGTCCGTATTTGTAATTATTACACTGGATCAACTTCAAGCATGTCTTAGAAAATACAGTTTTATCTTCTTTCTTTTCTCTTTATATTTTTATGCTTCCTCTGACAACACCTAACTTATACTGAAAGTAGCAAACTTTCAGTCTTCACTAAACTGGTTATATTGAATTACCGCATTAAACAGTGTTGTTTTTTCCGTGACCTGGTTTAGGTTAAAAAGGGACGTTTTCTTTCCGTATATGACTGGCTGGTTTGAGGTCAGGGCCAATCAAAATGGCCAATTCTGGTTACTTGCTGATTTGTCTTCACATCTGTATTATATATTTAAGTGGATTTACACACATTTGCCTATTTTCTACCTCTGCTTTTATACTGCATCCCAGGGGTGTATGTGTGTGTTTGTGTGAGTATCTTTGTCTACACTCCTTGCACTCATTCCCCCGAGTGGCTCTCGTTCTTTAACTCCCTCCCAACTGCTCCAGGTGTTCACCTTTGTTGATTGCCTGTGGCCTCTTGTACTGTGAATGTTAAGTCCTGCCATTTTGCCCAGATGCATAAATAATAACAGTAATTACTGGCCCAGCAATCAAAGTGTCGCCCCAGCGCGCTGGGCCTGTCTAGGGGAACAAATCGATAGGCATCTTAAAAGCCACATTGATTGTAGGGAGGGGGGAAAAACACCAAGGGGGATGGGAAGATAGATAGAGACAGCAAGCGGTAGAAAGAGAGGGGTAGGAAAAGAGAGGAGGTGTGATAAGAGGAAGATGAAGAGGGATGGGTACAGCACGAGAGAGGAGGAGAAAAAAAGTACAATTACAGGAGTAATTGAGTGTATTTCTACACGAAAACCTGCAGTGATTTAGTGCTATTGATGGCAATAAAAAGAATAATGTTGTCCTGTAGACCCTAAATATGTCCTATTACAGAGTTTAAAATTCACATGGCAACTGTACAATGAAAAGCTATTGATCAGTGTTAATCATTCTTTTGTCTGTTGTGACTCTGAAGTAAAGCCTTTATAACCTCCAGGAGATTCAGGCGAAACTCACAGCCTGCATAAAAATGCTTGAACTAAGGCGGACAGCTAAAATGTTTTCCGGCACTGGGGATAACTTTGTACCGCAACATTGCAGTTTTTACAATACAATCCCCTCTATACTTATTGGCATCCTGATCCAAGGCATTTCTTGCATGAATGCTATGCTAGCTGAACCTCTGTTTTAACATATTCTATACATTATAATTTACAAATCAAATTTGTGTTTTAGAAAATCTGTAATTGGTGCATAATAAATTCAGTCCAGTCAGACCTGTTATATAGAGGTTTTCACGTCTGTTTTAGTCTAAGGTTCTACTGATGCTAAGAAAAGAAATTCAAATTTAATTCATGTTTTCATAAACCTCAAACTGTGCTTTAAACTTCTGTGTTCAGTGTAGAGTAATCCATTTTTGGGCTTTGCACCATTATCCAAAATCATCTAATTGGGACACCATGGCTTAATATTGTGACAAAGATATAGATAACCGATATTTTTTTTTGACTCTTCTCAATTTTCCTTCATAACAATATCCTAGCCCCACTCTGTGAGCTTTAGCAGCCCAGCCACTGAAACATAAATCAAGGAGGAACCTTGAGCACAGTGACAGTCCTCCAACAGGTCAAATATATAACTAGCACGCAGCATTTCCACAAATGCTAAAGATATAATAACCTGCCAAATATTTCATCTAAACAGTCCTTTGTGACCGCGACATTGCACACATTGATATTGCTATTGATATTGTGATTAAACAGATTGTGTAGCTCTGACCCAGTTATGTTTTGACCAGTCTTAGTGTTATGCTTTGAGCTACAAGTCATTGAATGTGATTCTGATTTCCTAAAAACAGCAAATCAGCCCTTTGATTTATCACAGAATAGGAAACTTGACTTAGATACCAGTTGTAACTTCGATGGCACTTCCTGGCTGCAGTCTTTGGCCGTATATTTTTGACTAAATAAGTATGAAATACAATATAACAATAAAAAAAAATGATTTTGAGGCATGGGTGGTTAGCCGTATGGCCAATAGCCGTGTTTCCATCAACGTTTTTTATGTGTATTTTGAAGTATAGCATTAGGAAAGGTTGATTCAAACGGCAACATTCGAATAACTTCTACAATTTTGTGAAAAAGGTTTTGCGCTTGCTTCGGGTGGTTTTTGGCTTCTCCAAAAAACAGTTAATGCACTAAACAGGAGCTGGAAACGCATTTGCTGAATAAGTTCTGACGTTCTGACATTTACCTGACATGACTGATCAGCTGTTTACGCTGTCGCCGTCTTCCTGGATATTCCCATAACGCACATAGAATAGCATTTTTTTCTCTATGTCTCCAGACAGGATGTAACACCGTCAATATTAGTTGGCATGACAGATAGCAACACATTCCTGAAAACTCCTTTCCATCTTTCTCAGACGTGTGGTCCATGTTGGTTTGCATGTTGGTTTCCTGTTTATTACAGCCATGCGTAACTTCAGCTTCAGACGAAATTACGCATTGCGCAGCTTGGTTAATTCGCTCCACGCCAGTAGATGCAATCACATCTGATTCCCGTTTTGTTTTTTGCAACATTCACTCATCGAAAGACGTGCACATCTTCAAAAGGTCTTTTGCTTTTGTTTTAGATACACACATTTCACACTCTCTGATCCAGAATCAGTCTTCTACCAGAAGAGTGTGATCAAGAATCTTTCTTGTCACTATGTGTTAGCATAATTACATTTTTGATCAGTAACTGGCTCAGCAGGCACACAGATTACACATAACATGCACTCACAACAACACGATGTTTGTCTTTCAAGAAATGAGTTGATTGCACTGACCAACCACACTTCCCAAGAAGCTTAATATTCCCATGCTGTTTTAATTCAGTATAGTTATTTGAACAGATAAACGTGGCAGGAAGTTTTACCCAGCAATGACCAGACTTGTGGAAGTCCTCGGTTCTCTTGGTTGATTTCTTTAAACTTTCCCTTGATGTCACACAAGGAAATAGCATCTTTGATGTATGCCTTAAAATATGCCCAATTAATTCAAATACCGTGAATTAATCAGAGGCTTGCTAAGCCATAACATCATCATCTGAGCTTAAAGGCATACTCTTCTTAGTGTAGGTAAACCTCTGAAATTGAGGAAAGCAATAAAAGAATCTTGCTCTCATTATTCTAGCAATTAATAAATAGAAATTAGTTTAGTAATCCTAATTGGCCTAGAGCAGCAGCATTTTAGTCTGATTTAAAGTCAGATGGTGGGTAAAAAGATGTGTCCTTTAAAACAATGTGTGTAATTATCTGATTTCAGTAGTTGGACGAGAGTTGTTTGAACTTTTCTAACCTTTCCCTTTTCAAACAGATGTTAAAACACTCGTCTGCATGCTCACCTGTAAAACTGAACAACGTTAGGCCAGAATCATGAAGCAGTGCCAGGATAGAAGAAAGGAAGAAAAAGAGAGAACCAGACAGACAATTAACAGACAGAAAGAAAATAAAGCAGGGGAATAGGGGAGGGAAAGAGTGAGACAGTGAGTGTGTAAATAGAGCTTAAATGTGCAGTAGGAATGAAATTCGCCCTGGGATTGCCTAGGTAAACAAGGCAGCCGAGGCTTCTGTGGAGACGCTAATAAAACAGAGCTGTTCTTATCAGGTGAGCAGATGGCCTAACCCATCACATCTACTCAAACAGGGCCTAAGCCATCAGCATTCTAATGAAATTATTTATGATCGAAGATTACATTCGAAACCTTGAACACACAACGCCGCTACTACCTGCCTAAAAGGATGTGAGCGGGCGGAGATAGCGGAGGTTTATGATCGGAAAGAGACGACCGGGAAGAGGGTGTGTGGGAATATGCGAGAGTAAAGCGTATCGAGTGTTTACGGGCGCAAACAACAAGGAAGGAAGAAAAAAAATATGTACAAAAAAGAAAGAAAGAAAGAAAGAAAGGAGGGAGGGAGAGGACAAAACCACTTTGGTATGCTTTGTTGGCGAGTGGAGGCGGTCACCGGGGAGAGGGGAAGGACAGACAAACAAACGAGGCTCTGAGTGGAAAAGTATAACTGGTGGTTTGTTTTAGAGGGCATGTAGCCCCTGTGGAGAGACTCTCCTGCTTTGCGTCTCGCGTCCTACCCCCCATCCATCTGACCCCTCTGCCCCAGCTTACACCCCGGGCCGCTCCCCTGACAGTGGGGTTGCTTAGCCGACTTAGCTTAGGTCAGGCACCTTGACCAAGGGCACAGCCTGTCGCCCAACCCCCCCGACGCCGCTACAGGTATTTATTTATTTGTTTTATTTCCCAACAAAGCATGGGAATAAACCTCGTTACATCTCATAGTGGACAGGAGGGACAAAGAATAGGGATGAATCGAGAGGAGGAGACGGCGGGGGGAAAAAGGATGAAGAAGTAAGAGTAATGTCCAGAGGAAGAAAAAAAGGATAAATAGGCTAAAGAGAAAGGAGGAAGGATGGGAGATGGAGGGAGGAGAGAATTGATCTGCGAATGGTTAGTATGCAGCCCCCCCTCTCTCCCCTCCTCCCTCCTCCTTCCCTCTCCCATCAGTCAGTGAAGGCTTCTAGTGTGTTGTGGACCACTGCCCGGATGCCTCATACATATTAAAGCCCCCTGCTATTATTTATATCATGTCTCTCCTCCTCCCCCCACCTTGCTCGCCGCCCCGCATTCCCTCCACACCACCATACATACATGCACGTGGGTCTCAGTCTGCACACGCACACGCTCACTCACACAGATGTTCTGACAGACACACAGACAATGACAGAAAAAAAAAAAAAAAAAAACAGACAGTCTGGTCACATACGCAGCGAAACAGAGGCGCGCTGTGGGCTCGCATACGCACCCCACCCGTGCGCACACACTCAAAGAAATTTGAATGATCTCGCGGTCTCCTCACGTCTCTTTTGCTCTTCATCCCATTCCTGTTTTTGTGTCTGAGCCCGACTCATCCTCTCGATTGCACCATCTTTTTCTCATCTTCTAATTTCTGCCTGATCGTTTTTCAATCCCTCCCTCCCGCCTGTGATGGAGTGATATTATTCGGATAGGTCTTAAGCCCCAGTGGTGCCCATAAGGACCTGTTTGTCTCACTACCTTGTTTTCCAATGCCACAAAGCTGTGAGACTCGTTTAAATTTTCTTTCAATAAGAATAGATCTTGAATTAATTTTAAAAAAAAAAAGAGCACAACCTGAGCTTAATCCAAAGAGGGACCAAACACGACAATTGCTTTAAAGTTTTAATGCTGATATAAAAGATAAAGAGCAAATGTAATAAAATCTCATTTTAAATAGAGGTGCTGCTGAAAAAAAAAGACTTAATAATTTCTAAAGCATTGGTCCCCAAGCTTTTTTAGCACCACAGACTGGTTTGATGTCAGACAATATTTTCACAGACTGGACTTTAAGGTGTGGCGCATAAACACAATGAAATAACAATACGACCAGCACAGAAACTGAGGTACTTTCTTAATATGATCCCAATATAACTATTCACAAATAAAAGGTGCATGTAAAATGCTTCTCATCATTACGCTGAATCAGTGGGAGCCCTCCGCTTGTTTTTCCGCAGTCTACTCTGTAATTTTGTGTTTTCTCATTGCAACTATCCTTAGATACTTTTTTTTTTTTTTTTCTTTTTCCTTAGATACTTTAAGCTCACTGTCATTGCACAGCCTCTCCTAGAAGTTCACGATAAATATATTTAGTAGCAGGCAGGATCAATTCTTCACCCATAGTGAATGGCTTCTTGGCTTTAGCAACATGGTTAGCCGCCGAGGAGGACGCTATCAGTGGACTTAATGATGTAAAAGGCAAATCAAAAAGTAGTTATTTTCTTGTTTCCTTGAGATAATTTGCCCCCTCTCACAAATACTTCAGTCCTGTTAGTGTTACTGTCCTAAAAATTGTTTCTAAACCATGTTAAGAAGTACAGTAACCTTTTATATGAGAGGTAAACATCTGCAGTGAACAAGAATAGAATGGAAAGTGGAGCTGCAGGTTCGGCTTGTTTACGAGTTTACCCTACTGATGTGACGCAAATCCAGAAATTGAAAGGAGTTGAGGTGGTTTGGCCATCTGATCTGGATGAGTCGCCCAGGGGGCATCCAAAATCCTCTTTTAAAAGAGCACCGAGCAACAGTCCAGTTGTTTTTTTATCCTGAGCCCATCTGGAGGATTCATCTTGCCTCAGTCCATTGTTTTTTAAGCTCCTTGCAAATTCTTGTATGGGTTTTGCTTTACAATCCTCTGAAGGCTGGAGGTTTGTTGCCGGTGCACCTTTTCCCACCACACTTTTTCCTTCCACTCAATTTTCTATGAACATGCTTCGATATAGCCTTCTGTGAACAACCAGCTTCGTTGGAGATGGCTTTTTGTGGCTTTGCCTGCTTGTGAAGGGTGTCATGACTGGACATCTGTCCAGTCAGCAGTCCTCCCCATGATCATGTAACCTACTGACCCAGACTGAGAGACAATTTAGATGCTCAGAAAACCTCTGCAAGTGTTTTTTTTTTCTTAGACACTGAATTTTGGGTTTTCATTAGCTGTAAACCATAATCATCAAAATCCCAAGAAAGAGTGGCTTAAAATAGTTTGCTCAGTGTGATAAATATAAATGATACATGAGTTATAGATTATGTGCAAAGTGTTGAAAGTAAATATTACTGAGCCAGAAAGGGAACTATAATCTTGAACCACCCTTAGGCCTCAATGGAAACTGTCTGGATTATTAAAAGTGGTTTTGTCTGTCTCAGTAAGAAAGAAAATATTCTTCCTGTGAGGTGTGCAGTTACAGCTGGAAATACTTGAGGGGTGCCAGAGAAGAGCATGCAGAAGGCGCAACATGATGCTAACAGTATGCTAGGGGAATAGGGGTGTTTTATTTAAAGCCCACTGAGCAAGTTTGACGTGACTACCCAGCTAGCCATAATGATTTATGCTAATGTCTGTACGACAAGTGTGGGAGCAGCATGCAAGCCAGCGGAAATAAACAAATAAGAGCCGTTCTCAGTTTGTACTGTTGAAATGTTCTGTTGTTTCAAAAACAAGTTCAGGTTCAGATTGTTTACGAGTTTACACTAAGGTACTGATGTGACGCAAATCCAGAAAACAGTATTACAGAGCCTTGTAAAAGTACCCTAACCCCCTTGAACATTTTCACATTTTGTCATGTTATACCCATAAAGTTATTTATTGGGATTTTATGCAACAGATCAATTGTGTATTGGAAATGAAGTGTTTTTTTTAATACAAAAATCTTAAAATTGTGGCATGCATTTGCGTTCAACCCCTTTTACTGTGGTACCCATAAATAAAATCTAGAGCAATCATTTGCTTTCAGTCACCTAATTACTAACCAAAGCCCAAAGGTTTTTAATTTAACCTGAGTATAAATGCAGCAGTTGTGTGAAGGCCCCTGGGGTGTGAACATAGAGAACATTAGCAAACAAAGAGCTTCATGACGATCAAGGAATAACACACCAGAAAGATCAGGGAGTTGTGGAGAAGTTTAGGCAACGTTGACATATAGAACGGTTTTTGAACATCTCGTGGAGCGCTGTTCTATCCTTTATCTGAAACTCAAAGAATATGGCTCAACTCCAAACTCACCAAAACCACGGCTGTCCAACTAACCTGAAAAACTAGTTAATGGGACCATTAAATATCAGCCAAATGACCCGTGTTAACTCTGAAGGGGCTGCAGAGATGCACAAATCAGGCAGTTAGAATAAAGTGTCAAGAAACAACACCACAAACATATGGAAGAAGGTACTCTGCCAATGATAAAACTAAATCCAGAGCATTCCTGAAAGAAACTCGGTTAGAGACTGCACAAGACTGGGGCAACATCTTTAAAGATACAGCCAAAGCTAAAGTAAAACGGTTTAGATCAAAACATATTCATGTTTTCGAATGACCTAGACATAGTCCAGACTAGAGACCTGTGCCACACAGATTTTTTTAATACCACTAAATATCTGACCCCTACCGCCCGCCCCCACAGTCTCTTTGACTCTCACCCGCTCCCGCAGTATTTGCGACCAGTCCACTGTACTAAAAATATAGACAAACCACTGAATGAGTAGGTGAGTCCAAACTTTTGACTGGTAGTGTAGTTCAAGAGGTATTGATACTTTTCTAAGGCACAAATTCATTTCACTCATTACTAACTTTTATGTTTACTCATTATTTCTGGAAAAAAAGTTACAAAAATGTCACATTCTCACTTGTATGTGGGATAAAAATGGATTGGCAGTATGATAGTCCTGATTCACTTAATGGTTAATGGAATCTATGTAGACTTCCTAGTAGACTGTGCCTGGTTTTGTCTGAAACAAAGTGAAAAAGATTCTCCATATGGGATGTATTGTCACGGCTAGAAATACCTGACGGGTGCCAGAGAAGAGCACGTAGAAGGGGCACCATGATGCAAACGGTATGCTAAGGGAATGGGAGTGTTTTATTTGAAGCCCACTGAGGATGGCAGATGAGACTACCCAGACAGTCATAATGACTTGCTAATATCTGTACTATATGTGTAAGCACTGACAATAGAAATAAACAAGTTGAGATCAAGGCAAGGCAACTTTTCAGTAACAAGACGATTCAAAGTGCATGCAGCCCAACTGAAAAGAATAATTGAATTAGGGAAGGTAGATGGAGTTTGTTGGGAAATGGGTGCAGCTACAGTAAATACAGGGCAATCCTGGAAAGAAACCATGTTAGAGGAAGCAAAAGCCTTTAGGACAGAGGACACCTTTCATCATAGAAAGCACCCTAAACATCTCTGATAAAGAACTGGATGACAGTTTAAAGATTCCCACATATCTGTAACCTTCATTCATTCAATTTAATGCCATTGAATTCAAATCAAATTTAGAGAAAGAAACAGTAGGAGCCTTATTCTCTTTGACTTTGTGGACTTATTCTTTTACCTTTGTAGAATTATAAAGGGGGAATTATGAATATTCACGTTAAAGAGTCTCATCAAAAGGTGACTCCATTTTTCCTCTTTGCAGAGAGATTAGATCCAGCAACAGCTGTCAAAGTTTTACAGGTTCACGAATAGTCAGCAAGCTTGATCCATACAGTGTGTGGTTGCAGATTCTGCTCTGGAGAGAAAAGCAGGAGGGTCTCTGTTGAGCGTCGCGTAGTCGTGCAGGTAATAAATTTCCCGCAATGCAAACAGACAGGAGGCTGTACTGAGCATACTCTTGATTTGCCCAGCTGAAGCATTATTACCTGTTTAGCCTTTATATTTAGATTTATGAGGACCAGTTACACCATTTTCCAAGTCCATGTAAAAAGCAAAGGCGGCAACGTTGGGTTTAAAAAACACACACTTACAGATTGTGCTCCGTGAATCTCGACGGGACTTCTGTGGGCTCTTTCAGGTGGAAACAGGTAGAACCTACGCCTGTTTTGCGTGTATGGTTTTGGATTTTGAAAACAACCCTTTTCTACTACCCTCACTCTGTCTGATGGGGTTTCCTTCTCGCCATCCTTTGCGCTCGTTCCTCCACTCCCTCCTTTGCTCTCCTCTCCCTCTTCCCCGGCTGTGATGTCCTTGAGGACCAGCTGAAGCTCCCATAAAGCCTGCAGTAAATGGCTCTAATCCGGTAATAAATGGCTGTGTCCTACAGACAAGGGTGTGAGGCTGCTGCGGCCGTGGGTTTTATCAGATGAAATGGTTTCGCCACACAAAAACACACGTTGGGGGGAACACACAAGCATTCACAGATGTAACAGAAGCTGCATACCATAATAGAAGGCCCATACACCCACCCCACCTTCCACCCCGATATTGTTTCCCTCTCTCACGGACACGTGCAGACTCATTTATACACCTTCAGATGGAATCACACCGCCTCAGATTGTGCAGCTTTTATGGATGCCATGCAACAGCAGCACCATTATTACCTTTAAATGATTAGAGATGCGACTGTGATGCATTATGATGATAGCGTCGCATAGAGCTGTTGCGCCACTCTGTATGCCGGCTGGGGAAGACTGGAACTAAAAGAAGGAGCAGGGAAGGGAACAATAGTGAAGAATAGTAATGTGAGCCTTTGAGATAGTTTGGGGGTTCAACTGTTTTTAATCAACAAATACAATTGATTGTTTATCTCTCCTGGTTTTATTTGTGTACCACTGTAGTGACACAGCCCTCTGAGGCTGGATTGTATGTGTGCGCCAGTGTGGAAGCTGGGTGGTGTGGGGGGCGGGGGGGGGGATGTCTTACAACTTCCTCATTCCTTGTTGAGTAGTAACCCAGAGCGGTGCTTTCATTTTCCTGTCATAACATATATTGATTTTTCTCCACCCCTGTGGGAGCTGTACATGCACACGTGTAGGTGTTAGCGCTCTAAGCGTCGGATTTTGATGGGTGGCTGTGCCTCTCTTCAGGTGGAGCTGACCGGCAGCAGCGTGTTTGACTACATCCACCCGGCGGACCACGTGGAGATGGCAGAGCGGCTGGGAATCAAACCACACCTGCGGGCCGAGGCCGGCTGCCACACGGCCCCCGACAGTGCTTCCAGCACCGCCTCCACCTCTTCACTTGCCGGTACCCCTGAGCCTGGTACTTTTTGTCTCGTAATAAGTGGCTAATTTTTGTTTCCCTGAACAAAATCTGTCTATTAACAAAGAAAAAAAATGGAATTATTAGTAGTAGTTTTGCTGCTTATCGGTTATTTAAAAATATGTCTTAATCTTTGACAGCTGGTCCCTCTAGTCCTCATTCTGCTGCTGACGATCCTCCAGAACGTGGATTTTTTATTCGGATGAAGTCCACACTCACCAAAAGAGGCCTGCATGTCAAGTCCTCTGGATACAAGGTATCTAAGAAGTAATTCACCATAATCTCAAAACACTGCATATTTTGAACAGCATAAGACAGAGGCTACAGTTTCAACATCGAAAAATCATTTTTCATCATAATATTTCTATGGCTTGAAGCAATATTAATATGCTTGAAAAAGAGCTTTAGTGACCAGAGTTTTCTAAAGATCTGTCTTTTCTTGGTTGGTAGAGAATTCTAGTTGGCAATTTTCCTGTCGATTCCAATTTCTCACAATTCTGATGTTTTTAAGGGGTGATGGCACATAAAGAAGAAATGCTGCGTTGCAAGTTATTTAATAGATGTAGTAGCACTGAATTCAACAACAAATTACTAGTAGCTAAATTTATGCATTGAAACATGTGTCCATAATAATGCAATAAAGGATATCTCCATAGCCCTTTTCTTTTTTTAATAAGCTACAAGAAATGCATCAAAGTACATCCTGCTAGTTGATGTGTCTTTAGAATGAAAACGGTAAGAGGTCTTAGTTTGAATGCATTCAGTACTTTGGGAAAGAAAATTAGATTTTTTAATTGTTTAACTTCCCGACCAGAGCCAGTCAAGAAAAAAATCTGCAGATTCTGACCTCTTCACTTGCCTCTTCACTTCGCGCTCCTCTGTGGTGTAGTGGACTAAGCCCATGTTTTGGATAGGGGGGACCCAGGTTCATATCCCACTTATGTCAGGAAGAGCATCCAACATAGCCAATTTGTGCAACTTGTAATTAGTTGCTGTGGTAACACCTGAACGGTGTGGCCAAAAGGACTCATAGACATGTAGTAGTTTATTTACAGAAAGCTTTTTTAACCCTAGTTCTGATTTTATTTGATTTAATTTTGGGGGGAGGGGGTGGGGGATGGTGTAACAAAATAACCAACAACAGCTTATAAGGCACTGCAGGCCTGTGTTCGTGATCAAACAATAACAATGAGCCTGGGAAGAATTGGGAGACTTCCAAAGTGTAAACTGCAGCAGACCAAAAGAACACAAAGGTCTATCTCACATTTACCAGAAAACATCTTGATAATTCCCAAGACTCTTGGAAAAGTATTCTGTGGATAAGATCTGGAACACCCTGGTTGCATTTATATGGTTCTGATCTTCTTTCGGGCTGTTTGGAGGAAAGCTTAGAGATAGTAAACAACAATTACAAAATGCTCTGCTCTCTCATAGATTTGTTCAGATTTTTCAGCATTCCCATTCCAATTTGACTTTGTTTGGGGTTATTTTTTGCATAAGTCTAAATTCATATATTTAATGTTGACGGATGCCGGACAGATGAGTGTGTATGGTTGTTCTAAAACTTTTGGACTTCCATGTGACTCCATGCTCGTCTCTAATTGGATGCCTCAAGATTCTCCACTGGCACGAGGCCAATCAGCATTTTTTGTGTCATTCTTCATCCAATCAGATTAATTCATGCGTGTCAGTCAAAGTCACACCCCTGGCATCTTAGATGTGCAGGTGTGAATATCACTGACACCCATGAATGGAAACCGAAGACATAGATAATGATAAGACAGGAGAGAAAAGACCAGTGAAAGAATATTCAGTCATTTATTTACAAAGCAAAGATTTCACAAAAAACTGGATAAAGGAATTTTGACCGGACCAACTAGACTTAACAATCCGGCAGCAGGCAGGTGACCGTGGACAAATTGATGTTGAAGTACAGTTTATTGTGCTGTAACCTCCAACCTCTACTGCCACCACTGTTTTCGACTATTATGAAATATGATAGACTTTGACCGCCCTGGTCAAAAATAAATAAATAACTCTGAGTGACCACTTGATGATGAATAATATTTTCGGGAGTCATACAACCAGGTTTCTTTACACTATGCCACAGCTAGAATAAAAAAAACTATTTTCGATTGTTATTATAGTTATTAAAACACATACCAGTAGTGTGTATCCATGGTTGGACACACACTACCAGTCAATGCTCTAAAATGGCAAAACGGGAGAAACAGGAGTATCCAACATAGCGTAACATAATACTGCCACTGTCCTACCTGTTGCTGCACGCAGCTGGTAAAGTTGCTGAAAGAAAGCGACTACTTTTCCTTGCTTACAAGAAACATCCATCCATTTTCTAACACGTCTATCCCTTGTGGGGTCACGAGGGGTGCTGGTGCCCATCTCCAGCTGTCAATGGGGTACACCCTGGACATGTCGGCAGTCTATTGCAGGAAATGTAAAATTGGCTATTTGGAAATATTTGTGTAAAGGGGTTTATAAGCACCACCTTATCAAGCTGACAGCGGTTGGCAAGTTAAGAGACCCATCTTTATTTTGCCGCCGACGGCAGGCTGAATACCCAACAAATGACCATGTAAACAAATGTTTTAGAAAATAATCCTTAAGTCACATTATCTTAAAAGCAATAGAAATGAGTGTTGTTTTTCTGTTTTAAATCAAAGCAGTAAGATCATTTTGTACATTTTGGCTTGTGATACTCTGAACCCGCCATATTTTGACTCAAGCAATCATATACTATCCTATGACTAAACATTGCCATGCACGTTTTCCTATTTTTGGTAGAATAAAACACTGAGACTCTTGGGGTTTTGTTTTCTTGCTGCCCAGTGTTTCACAGCAGTGTTGCTTTACAGCTGTGACCTTATTACAAACTGAACCGCCTCACCTAACAGAGTTTACTGCTCTTCATGCTGTAACGCCAGAGCAGCTCCGTCCTTGTTTTGCTGTTTTGTTCACAGCAGTCATCTCGTCCTATTAGTCAGTTCAAACTCCACCTGGATGCATCAATGTGGTTAGTTTGAGGTCCTACCTGGCCCTGTGTTTAAGGAACATGCTCTGCTTGTCAGGTGATCCACGTGACCGGACGCATCCGCTACCGTCCCGCCCTCGTCCCGGGCTCCACGCGCTCGGTCCGTCGCCCAATGGGCTTGGTCGCTCTCGCACACACGCTCCCGCCCTCCACGCTGAACGAAGTTCGCATGGAGAGCAACATGTTTGTCTTCCGAGTGAACATGGACCTGCAGGTCACATACTGCGAAAACAGGTGACTTATTTTATCATTATTATTTCGGGCGGACAATATCTGTCACCGCGCATTTTTCCGACGTGTACATTTTTGTGGTGTGTTGTTTTTCTGGAGTGCTCCCACATTCATGTTTTTTCATGAGCGGCTGGCAGAATCCCCAGCCAGCTGGTGGTTTTTAGAAAATACATCTGCTTCTGTTTAGTTGACAAATTAGTTTGTCTTTTTTTCCCCCCCCTACGTTGCTTTGCAGGATCTCAGAGTATATGGATCTGACCCCCGCAGAAGTGGTGGGACATACCTGTTATCATTTCGTCCATGTGGAAGACCTGGAAAATATCCGGCAGAGCCACGAGGACTGTGAGTCACACACACATCCATATGTAGACAGTTTCTTGTTAGTCTCAGTGTGAAATTAGGAAGCTTGCAGAGCATGCTATGGGTGTGCGTTGTCTTCTTGTGCAAAGCGCCCTCTACTGCCGCGTTCCTGAACTGCCCTATTAACCAACCTCTCTGCTTTCCCCCTGCCAGTGCTGAGGAAAGGCCAGGTGGTGACGGGCTACTACCGCTGGCTACAGAGGAGAGGAGGTTACCTGTGGATCCAGTCCACTGCCACCGTCTCCATCAATCACAAAGCCCCCCATGAGCGCAACGTCATCTGGGTGAACTACGTCCTGAGGTCGGTCCAGCAGCTGCACATCCGCAGGCTGTTCTCAAAAAAAAAAAGAAAAAAAGAAAGAAAAAAAAGCTTTTTATATGCGGACGGTATTCTGCCTGTGTGCAGAAATCCTTTCAGGGGGACAAGTGATGAAACATGGAAGGATTATTGGTGGAGATGTGGAGGTTACTGAGAAAGTCCTGACTTCAAAGCACATTATTTTGAGCTTGTTAATTCTGACAGCCTTAACACAAACTGCTGAAATGCAGCATGACTTAGAAATATTAGTGCTTTCATTTTTTATTTAAAGACACTTGACAAGGAGAGAGAGAAAGGGCAAAGGGTGAGGGGAAGCCAGAATAACAGCCACCATGAACAGATTTCTGAAGCGGTCCTTTTGTCTCTTCAGTCCACCGAATATTTTTCCAAGAGTCTTGGGAATTAGCAAGATGTTTTCTGGCAAATGTGAGATAGGCCTTTTGCTTTCTTTTGGTCTGCAGTAGTTTTCACCTTGGCACGCTCCCATTTTTGCCCGGTCTCTGTTTAATCATGACTAACGACCTGCACCGCTTTATTTGTTTTTCTGGGCTATCATTGCCTTGTTGCTAGCCTTTTTGTTGATCGATTTACATAAAAGGTTCACCCCGGTTCCATGCTTTCTCTATTTATGGATAAGGGCTCTTGCTGTGGGGTTACTGGAGGGCCTGAGCCTTAGAAATGCCTTTGTAGCGCTTCCTAAACCGATAGATGTCAGTGACAACTGTTCTGGGCTGGGGTATGTTGCATTGCTTTTTGAGATCTTTTAGCCTTCTTCGTGTTGTCGGATTAGTTTCTTCAAGCAGTTTCTTGATGATATAGGTTATAAAAGTAATCAAGCTGGGTGTGACAAGAGAAAGGGAACTCAGATTTCTTGTCAAATGTGGTTAATGACAAGTCCTTCATCATTGAACAAGACAAATAATTAAACTTTCACAAATGTCCAGGTAGCTTTGGATAGCCCTTTTCCCTTTTTAAATCAAATCATCATTTGAAAATTTTATTCCCTCTATGTTTACATATTATTAGGGGAAAGTTGTCTGGAGTTAGGGTGTGGACGTAGTCAGAAAGGGACAACAGATTTGAATCTCATTTTACAAGTTATGTGTGGAAAAATGCTAAAGAGATTTATTTTTGATGATACTTTAAATCAGTTACTAAAGTATTTAAAAGCACTCTTAGTTACCGCGGTGTGATACAACATTAGTATGCAGAAAAAATAACAGTACCCTCTTGTTATTCAGCCCTGTTACTCTGAATTAGCGGATATGATCCTATTGAAAAGCTTTTAGGCTGAAACGCAACATTTCAAATGTCTTCACCTTGTTTTTAAATATAAATTACCTTTTAAATGTCGTATTACTCTTGGTTATGTCTTAATGTATTTTATACGTACACACAAACGCAGCCGCAGAACAGCTAAATGTTGGCTCTACAACGGCGCAGTCAGACGAAAACAAGAGGAGTAGGCTGAATTTCAATGCTAATTACACTGAAGCTATATAATTAGTACAAATGGATGTCAGAATTTTAGGTCTGAATGGTGTTTTAGTTAATTAGTGTTGTAATTACAAGAGCTCATTAACTTCTCGAAACACCCTCCTCTCCTTGTCGGAGTTTAACTTTGTATAGGTGAGATGCTGAATGGGACATAGTGTGTGTGAGTGTGTGTGTGTGTGTTAATGCTTATGTTTGTTTATTAAGGACTATTGAAGGGGCTGGGGGTGTGCTAGGCGAAGGTTAGAAGCGACTAAGGCAGTTTGCTTATTGGAGGCTGTTATTTGCCTGATTATATGTTGTTTCTGTCTCTTAGTATTCACTTAAACTAGTGCTGTTGGGTTTGTTTTTAAATGTAAGTGGATTTAAGTGGTTGATCATTCATTCATATTTCTACCTCTCTCTTTTCTATCCATCCAGTCGAACTGAGATGCCCGACACACCCCTGGATCTGCTGCAGCTACCAGAGAGCATAAGAGCGGAGAGACTTCGAGTCAGCTCGCCCCCCACTGATGGCTCCCCACAGGCCCGAGGTAGAGCACACGACTTGTCTTGCCTGTAGAAAAGACCTCAGTGGAGAGTTACTTGCAAAAGTATTCACACCTGCGAACTTTTTTGTTTGCAATCGCAACCAGAAATTTCAAGGTGTTTCATTGGGATTTTATTTGATAAACCAGCAAAAAGCAGTGCATATTTATGAAGTGGGAGGGAAAAGGATATTTGGTTTTAAAATGTTTTTAGCAAATAATTGTGAAAATTGGGCATAGATTTGTATTAAGCCTCCTTTATTCTGACACTGCTGCAAAATGTACCAAATAGCTTTCAGAAGTTACCTAACTAGTAAATGGTGTCGACCCGTGTGTTACTATACACTCTGGAAATAGAGCTTTTCTGTGACAGAGCAGACATGGCAGGGGAAAAAAACATGTGGTAAACTCCAAAGCAGGCTTAGGTTTCAAAACAATATACCATACAAGGGACATTTGAAAGCGTACCGTTCAATTCGTCACTATTCATCACTGTCCACCTAAACTGACAGGCTGAGCAAGGAGAGCAGTAATCAGAGAAGCCACCAAGAGGTAAATGGTGACTCTTGAGGCAGTGCAGATATGCAAAGCTTAGGTGAAAGGATCTACCAATAGGACAACTATTAGCCATGCACTCTACATATTTCGCTTTCTTGAAGAGGAGCAAAAAGAAAGCCATTGCTGAAAGGAAGCCATGCAGGGTTTTGATTGCAGTTTCTCAAAAGCCAACACAGCGAGCATGCGGAAGGTAAATCTGGCTAAAAATGAACTTTTTGGCCCCTTTGCTAAACGCTGTGCTAAGAACCACTTCTAGCACATCACAATCAACATGACACGCAGAGGTGGCAGCATCATGATGCAGGAATCTTTTGCTGTGTATTTATGCTCTGTGTATACATGTGCAGGGTAATCCTGGAAGGAAACCTGATGGAAGCTGCAAAAAAGTCGAGACCGGGGCAAAGGTTCAGCTTCCAGCAGGACAAAGACCCCCAGACATACACCCAAACGTCCAATTATATGCTTTAGATCAAAGTGGAGTCATTTGTTAGAATGGCCCAGTCAAAGTGTGCAATGAATGGATTAAATATCCATTCTAGAAGTTCAAAGCTGGTAGAGAAGTCCTGAAAGACCTGCTGCTGTAATCGCGGCAAAAAGTAGTTTTACAAATGTTTTCCCAGGGAGGCTGAATACAAATGTACACCCCACTTTACAAATCTGTATTCGTAAAATTAATTAACAACCATGTATCGCTTTTCTTCCATCTACTTTGCTATTATTCACTAGTTTGTGTTGGTCTGTCACATAGTAAAATCATGGAAAAAAATACACCGAGGTTTGGTGAGGAACTCTTCTCTTCACTATGATCTCTTTTCCTCCTCAGGTCAACCACAGGGGAAGAGTTCAGCAGGAAAAAGTGACCCTGACAGTAAAGCTAGAGAGAAATTCGCTGCCCCCGCTGTCCAATCAGAGGAGAGGAGGAAGCGCCTGCTAAGGTCTGACCACGAGGGAGCGCCTCCTGAAAGTCGCCGTCGCCTGGAGGAACTGCGACACACAGAGGATGCCGTGTCAGCCTCCTCAGACCTGGCAAGTGAAAGCGAGGGGGACGAGGAGGACGAGCCGGAGTGGGACCAGGGGGGGGACAGTGACAGACTGAAGCAGGAAGACAGCGGCGGAGGGGGTAAACAGAGCAGAGGAGAGGACACCCCGACCAGAGGGGACAGAGCGGGCAGGGTGCACAACGGCCGGGCTGTTATCCAGCAGCTGAAGAGCGTGGTGACCCCGTCTACCATGCCGGGCAGTCCCACCATCAAGACTGAACACGAAGTCCTGACCACTGGAGGGCGCTGGGGGTCACATACGCAAACCTCAACCTCCCACACGCACACCTCTCAGCCCCAGCCGTCGCACGCACACACACCATCCAGTAGCCTCAACGGCGACAGCCCCACCACCCCGATCCCCGATTCCTCATCCAGCAGCGAAGCCCCGCCTAAAGGCTTGTTCACCCCTCCCTCCCCGGCCCTGTCTCCCGCCATGTCAGTATCCTCCCCACAGCCACGTGAGGACAGGGCTGTCTCCGGGGCGGTCAGTCGCGGCGCCGCTGGTGGTGGCGCAGGTAATGGCCCCGACTTCGAGCTGCTCCAGAGACTGGCAGGCGGCGCGGCAGGACGGGTCCTCTTTCACCCCCTTGCTCTCGGCCCGCAGGGCCCTCAGAGCCTTTACGCCCCGAGCACTATCCGCTACGCTCCGCCGGAGCTGCCCCCCTCCCACCATCATGGCACGGGGCACGGTGACGGCCTGCAGCTACGATCGGATCACCACAAGGGACCCCCGCCGACCTTCTTCCCACACTTACAGCGGCTGGCCGGGCTGCCACCCTTCAGTGGTTTCTCGCCGTCTGACAGCCCTTTCTCTTCCGGCCTGCCTTTCTGTATGAATGGATTGAGGGGGGCTGCGGGCACAGAGGAGGACTGAACCTCACCGGGGACAAGGAGAGAGGGGAAATGAAAAAAAAATGGAGTGACATGACAGACCGAGACACCGAAAAGGGCACGAAAGACGGGACATTAGGCCTCTAAGGACATTACTAATTGGACAATGAGCTGAATAACTGCAATCTGAAGAATACGACACAAAAATTTACTCTGAACCAGTGACAGCGGCTCTCAGAGAAAACATGACATGGACACTTTTGACTGGCTGTCCCTAAAGACTTCTCATCTCCGCAACAATAATAAACTCTGCTCTGTCTTTCTCTAGACGACCGCGATGCTTTCTGTGTCTCTTCCACTTGGAGAAGCCATACTGTACATAGCTACAAACGAAACCACGAAGATCCTCAGCTTACACCCATGTCACTTTTACTCCAGTTAATCCAGCGGAAACAGTAGAAGGAGGCGGACACGTTGTTGGGAGGGATGAAAGAGACATTTGGAGTAAAACCTTTTTATCATTGCAGTATTATATTAAAAAAAAGTATCTCTTTCACTGGGCTCCGGAGGAGAGTTTAACTGTAAGGTTTCCCTTAATATAGATAGAGATGACCTTTTGATGTTTTATATCTGATCTCTGAAAGATATTACAGATGTGTTCATCAGTCAGCCATACTTAAAGCACAGTGTTGGGACAAAACCGTGAGTAATGTGGTCCCAGACATTCCAGAGAGGAAACCGCATCGCAGACGGTTGTTGTTTGAATATAAGATGGTAATTTGTTTGACTAAGTGTTAATTATAGTATATTCTTTATGAAGTTGAGGTTGCGTTTGTGTATGAAAGCCATATTGTCGTTTTTTTTTTTTATTATTTTATTTTAAACATTAACACGTTGACGTAGGATCTTTGCGTCCAAACAGAAAAAAATAACATAGTTTTATTGGATGTGCAATGTCATCCAAGTACTCGTTCCGTTTCTTTTTCGTCTTATGTGTTTTGAAAAAGTATATTTCTGAGAATGTTTAGGGGAGGAAAACGGTGCGGGACAGAAAGTGTTTTTGTCACCTGGACCTCTTGTGTTTTTTATGAGCACTTACTGAAATTTGTTCCGGCGTGAACTCGATGCACTTGGTGACTCGGATGTTTGATCCTGTTAAAACAGAAAACAACAGAAGTGGTCGTTAATAATATAGACTGACCACAGAGCACTGAAGGGGGAGGGGGTGGTGGTAGTTGTGTAAAAAAAAAAAAAGGAAAAAGAAAAAAGACAGGTCGATAAATAGACCCTCGGTGGTCATTAAAATATGACCATTTGAGGTCAATAAATAAAAACAGTCAACCTGAAATAAGGATTTAAATTAAAGTAGAGGAACGGGGCTCTCGACATTTATCATCTCCGGTAAAGATGTGCAGATGAATTCATCTTTTATTGCAGCACCATAATTTCACAGTAAATACCTGCTTTTAATTTGAATGCTAATATAAGGTGAGGAAAAGCATACTTTTTAAAAAAAAGAGATATACTTTTTAAAAAATTCATAGGAGTGTCAGGGGACGAGAAATGGGCATTTTTCTAATATCAAGGTGTAGCAAGGTTTAAAAAATGATAGCCGTTTCAAAACCCCAGTATTTCACTCAAACCTAGTGCTGTTTTGTTTTTTGGACTGTCTTTTTCCCAGCTGTTGCTGCACACTGCCAGTCAGCTGGTTGAAATAAGGGCACTACACTTTGTTCTTATTTACAAGGAACACAAGTTTAGCTGTTCTGAATTATTTCTGAAGTAATCAAAGATATCTTTATTGTCAGTGTCACTTAAATGGAATAACGAGATCAAAGGAGAATTTTGGCTCAGGCAAGTATAAATTAAGTCCAAAATAAAATAATAAAAAAAGAGAATCATACAAGAATATTTACACATATTTGCACATTTTGTTGCAAATATGTGTAAATATGCATGGATAATCACTTTGTAGAAACGAAAAGAGCGCCTCCCACCGCTCTTATTAAGAAGAAAGCCATGAAATTAGACTCGCAAGCAAACAGTAATGTCAGTCTGACAGCTGACTAAGAGCAGATTGGCTACCGGAACGGATAGCCTGAATAATTACCCACCAAATATCAGTTTGTTATACTCGTGTTGGTTTATAATGAGACAAAAAGGTCAATTATTCTGTGCAATAAGTGCTTGAAAACTAATACTAAATTTAGTATGTGTTTTTGTATATTTTCGCTTAAGTTTATGTGTCAAAATTAGAGTAACAAATGTTACAGATAACATTATTAGAATTTAAAAAATCAAGGGTAATGATAAGTTACGATAAGTTAACAGCATTAAACATACTTTTTGCCTTTTTTTTTTTTTTTATAAAAGCAGTATTTTATGATATTCTGATACCAACCCATAGGTTCAAGGGATTTAGGTAAATTACTAAGTAAATTATTAAACTGATGAATGAAACAAAAAAAAAGAGCTGATCAGGAAAATATTGTACAGTAGATTATGGGAGCGTCTAAGAACCACTCAGCTTAAAGTGTAAAAGCAAGATTAGTAAATGAGGAAACGAGTTTAAAAAGGACATTTGTATTTGAGAAACTGCCTATGCCTACTAAGACGTTTGAAATAATAATCTAGAACATTTTGTTTCGCTGGGGTTTAACTACGATGCAACGTTGAGAGCCCATTCCTCTTTGTCACTCTTCTAAAGGAGAAGGACAAGAGAAAATACAGCAAGGTAGAAAATGGCCATAAGAAAATAGCTTCTCACCTAATCTTGCCCACTATGGCAGTCAGAGCCAGAATTTAAAGTTTTATCAGCAGCAAACTAGGCTGGACAAAGAGTCAAGCTCATCTTGTCTACATGTACAGTGAGCAGGATGGTAAGAGAGGGACATACATTTCCAAAGCTCACTGTTAGGTAACCGCAGCCGATTTTTCACTGTGAGATAATGTTTCTGCAATATCAGATCAATTTGTTTTAAGGCTTTTTAGATGTTTACCAGGGGTGCCAATAAAGGTGGTAGGTGCTATACATGGTTCAAAATGAAAGGAAAACTTCTGTTTTATACTAATTAAAATGCTTTTCATGACTATGACTGAAAAAAAAAATGCATTTTCTACTTTTCAATTTGTGCTTGTATTAGATAAAACACTCACAACTTGGGAGTTTGCATTTTGAAAACATTAAAATCCTAAACTTTGACCCTTTTCACAAAAAGAAAAAAATCTCTGCAATGATACATCCAGACTATTGGGTAGTTTCCATAAATTATAAAAGATATGAACTAAGAAATTGTTTACTAGCACTTTGGAATGAGGTCTTTTGCACCGGCCGCTAAAACACAGAAAAAAATGTAATATCTTTGGAATTTTGAGGCCATTTTTTTGCCTCCAAATTGAGATTATCGATAGTATCCACTGAGGATTTAGTTCACACACAAACCTGATGTTCCAAGTCCAACGTCTGGGGGGAAGAAAACCATTAAATCTGCTGTGTGCAATACACGCATATGTTGTAGCCGTCACAAATGCCAAGTGTGGGAGCGCACTTGTGCTCGGGTGTTTACCAGTGTAAAAATGCGAGTGTGGATGCTGTTCCGAGTGTGCATTTGCTTGTGTGTGGGTGTCTTTTTGTTTCTGTCTTTTGTTCTTGTTGTTGCTGAATTAAAAAAAAAAAAAAGCTAACCCCTATGCCCATCACTGTGAATCTAACATTATCCTCCTCACATGTTTGTGAATATGTCAGCCACCCATCAAAGAAAATGAACAAATGTAAAGAGTAAAAAAAAAAGAAAAGAAAAAACAATGATGCAGATGAAGATAACAATAAAATATTCCAGTAGAGGAGCACAAATCAAGATTTTGTTGTATTTTCTTCACTCTTGCTCATCTTTTTGATTAACCTAATGAAAAGTCTGACTTTGTATTTAAGTGGCTCACTTTAAAGATCTGCAGGTTTGTTCCTTATTTACTTTTGCATTTTGTAAATGTGTAAGTTTTTCAACACTAGCCATTGACAGGCAGCTTAATAAAATGTTTAACAGACTACGGGTTGCAGCTTTTTAGCATATATACAGTAATAATATACCTTGATAATTTTATTTGGATTGTATATGGGCAGAAACAAAAATAGAAGATACACTTATATTTAATTATGAAGGGCAAAGGAAGTTTTTACATGGTTTTTAAAATGGTTTTTACAAATAAAATTCTAAAAAATGTAGCGTACACTTGTATTCACCATATTGTTTTCATAGTTCACAGAGCCACCTTTCCCTACAATTAAAGCTGCAAGTATTTAGGGTGTTTTTCTATCTGCATTCAGCATTTAGTGGATCACATTTTTGCCTGTTCTTTTCAAAGTAGTTTCAGCTCATATAGAGGAATTTAAATTTTCAAGTCTTGCCAAATAACTCTTTACTTGATTTAGATCCAACCCATCCCAAAACATGAATCTGCTTTACAAATCCTTCTGTTGTAGCTCTGGTTGCGTGTTTAGGGGGATTTTCCAGCTGGACGGTGAGCTTCCTGTCTCAAGTGGTTTCCTGCCTCACCTATGCACGCATTTAGCTCCATCCATCTTCAGCTTAGACCAACCTTCCTGTCACTCCTGAAGAATAACTTCCCCAAAGCATGATTATGCTACCTTTTAAAGTCCAGTATTTCGTGCCTGATGATATGAGCTCCGTATTTGACCTGTTTGCCACATCTCTGACACAGCTTGTGGGAAACTGCAGAAGGGGATTGTTTTGGCCTTCCTTCAACAATTCAACAACCTTGCTGCTCTTCCATAAAGGTGGAAGTACATGACTAATAGTTGTCCTGTCACCGTAGCTGTAGATCTCTGCAGAGATGGACCTCTTGACTGCTTCTCTGATTAATGCTCTCTGTGCTTGGAAGGCAACGTTTCTTAAGAGAACTCGGAGTAAAGGGGAGATGATTCTAAAGGCCTTCACAGAACCACTGTTTTTATATGGAGATTAATTATGCAAAGGGTGACTATTTACAGAGCCTCGCAAAAGTAACAACCCCTTGTTATTTGTCCTGTTTTGTTGCCTCAGAGCCTGAAATTAGAATCGATTGTCTGAAAGTTTTAAATTACATTTACAGTATATGCCTACAAAGAAGATGTATCATTTTTGTAATGTGACGCAAGCGACAAATAGGACAAAATAACAAAAACTTCAGCGCGTAGGACTGCCCATACCTGAAGTTAGTACTTTTTTAGAGCCACCATTTGCTGCAATTCCAGCTGCTAGTGCCTTTGGACAAGTCTCAATGAGTTCACCACATCATGTCACCAGGATTTCTGCCCATTCCTCAAGGCTAAACTGCTCCTTCATGTTCGATTGTTTTCACTTGTGAACAACAATCTTCAAGTAGCCACAAATTCTCAGTTGGATTGAGGTCTAGACTTTGACTAGACCAATTCCAACGCTTTCAAATGTTTCCCCTTTAACTACTCTAGTGTTGCTTTATTTTTAGGCAGTGGTTAGAGCACTAAACTAGTGGTTTTAGCATTGCACATTCATCCTGGAGGTTCTGGGTTCGCCTCCCACAGACTGCCACTTTTGGACCCTGACCAAGACCCTTAGCCCTAAATTGCACCCCAGGCATCGCATCCTGGCAGCCCACTGCTCCCTAAGGGATGAGTTAAATGTAGAGCACAAGTTTCATTGGAATGTACGTTGCAATGACAAGATGATTACCAGCATGCTTCAGGTCAGTGTCTGGCAGGAAGGTGAACCTCCATCCCAGTTTCAAATCCCAGGCAGACTGATGCAGGTTTGGCTCAACAATATCCCTGTATTTAGCTCCATCCATCTTTCCCTCAGCTGTGGAAAATCATCCCCACAGCATAATGCTGCTACCACCACCTTTCACTGTAGGGATGGTGTTCTTGGGCTGATGGGATGTTGGATTTGCACCAGACAGTGGCTAAAAAGTTACATTTTAGTTTAATTTGACCTTCTTCCAAACATTTGGGGAATTACCCATGTGCCTATTAGCAAACTCAAAACGTCCTATTTTTAATACTAAGTAAGTGCTTTTTTTCTGATCACGCTTCCATTAACCCCAGCTCCATGGAGGGTACGGCTTATTGTGGTCCTATGGAGAGAGCCTCCAATCTTTGCTCTGAAGCTCCTTCAGGGTTACCTTTGGTCTCTGTGCTTCCTCTCTGATTAATGCCCTCCTTGCCTGGTCTGTAAGTTCTGGTGTGCGGCCCTTTCTTGGTAGGTTTGTTTTGGTAACATGTGCTTTCTATATAAATATGATGGATTTGTGCTCGAGGGGAAACATCAAAGATTAGGATGTTTTTTTTATAACCACACCCTGACTTGTACCCCTCAAAAACCCTGTCCCTGACTTGTTTGGAGAGCTCCTTGGTCTTCATGGTGTGATGCTTCTTGCTTTGTGGTGTTGCAGCCTCTGGCGCCTTTCAGAGAAGGTGTGTTTATGCTGACAGATAAAGTTAAACTTAGAATGCACACACACTGCAAAAAGGGAACAAAAAGTAAGTAAAATGTTCTTGATAGGAGTGTATTTGCACTTGATTTGAGCAGGTAAATGAGATGATCTGCCAATAGAATGAGCATCCCCCCCCTAAATTAAGATAATTAGTTATACTGAACTTGAAATAAAATGATGGAGATGGGTTGTTCCTATTAAAGTGCAAAAATCGTATTCCTTTGGCAGATAATCTTATTCACCTGCTCAAATCATGTGCAAATACACTCATTTCAAGAAAATCATACTTAATTTTAGTTTCTTTTTGCAGTGCAGAGGGACTTCATTTCACTAATTATGTGATTTTTGAAAGTAATCGGTTTCACTAGAACTTTCTAGGGGCTTAACTTTAAGATGGCAGCTACATAGACACATGTCAATGTTAGTTTTTTCATTATTTTTAGTTATTTTTTAATATTTTTACTTTGTGCAGATCAATCACAAAATAAGGTTAAAACATTTTAATCACAGGTTGTGACAAAATGTAACAAAATAGGTAAAAAGCCAACAGGGGAAGAATGCCTTTGCAAGGCTCTGTAAATGACTTCTGAAGATAGTTGGTTGAACTGGATTTTATTCAAGGGTACCAGAGTAAAGGGGGAATGAATACAAATCCATGCCAAACCTTTCACATTTTTTTTGTTACAACTTTTGACAACCATGTATCATTAGCCTGCCATTTCCAGTCTACAGGCTATTACACATAACCCCCCCCCCTCCCGTTTAATTTCAGTGAGATTTTCAGTTATTTGACAAAAAGTGAGAAAGTGTAAAGCACTAACGAACAACATACGCAAACAAATAAGAGTTAAGAAAAAAGAAGTAAATACAAACATTTCTGTGTTACGGACTATACTTGTTCATACGATATTATGAAAGACCAAATGGACAATCTTTCATTTCCCTCAAGTGGACAAAAACAATAAAAATCCTTAATAAAAAGGCAACATATGGAGCAGATGAGAGCAACCTCTGGCAGGACATCACCCGAGAGTTACGGTTTCAGAAAAGACTCGGGCCATAAATTGGTTTGAAATGAACACAAAGGAGCAGAGAGAGTCTCACTTATGAGAAACTATATATGCAGGCACGCGTCGCAATGTATGAATGCGTGCGTGTGTGAGTGCGCGGGCGCGCGGGTGTGTGTTTTGCATGCATCTTGCTGAATACGTATGTGTGTGTTGTCTGAAGCAGCCCCAGGGAGGGGCTCTGACATTGAAGACGGGTTAAATCCTGTTTTACATTCAAGTGGCAGGCCCTAGTTCATTAGAGTGAGGATCATTCCTCCTCAAGACCAAAGGAAGCGCATACTAAACAAGAGCAGTTGTTGGGGAGAAAATGCCATTGTACGTGCAGAAGCGTATGCACTGTATGAATTGATGTGTGTGTGTGTGTGTGTGTGTGTGTGTGTGCGTGTGTGTGTGTGTGTGTGTGTGTGTGTGTGTGTGTGTGTGTGTGTGTGTGTGTGTGTGTGTGTGTGTGTGTGTGTGTGCATGGATGTAAAACCACCTTTCCTCTTTGTCTTATAACGTCTTTATAAAGTGAGGAAAAGGTGCGGTTTGAGCAACTGAAATCATTGTGTGCTGTTTGCGTGCATGAGCATAAGTCATGACAGCCTTCCCCGACTTGTCTTCTGCTCAGCCTGTCATTGAGTCACCCGTACGCCCTCTCTGTCACTAACTTTGATGGCTTATCTTACCCCCTGAATTAGAGTCGTGCTCCCGGGGGAAATACCTCAGCACATGTAAATGCATTTGAAAAAGTAAAAATATGGAGGGGAATGATAAAGTGAGGGATTCGGGGAGACAGTTTTTGCCTTGAATAGGAGTTACACTCCTTGTCCTTCATTCTTCCATTTCTCCTCGCGCGGGTTTCATCTTTGTCGCCGTTCCCCATCCAGCCTCTCCTCAGCGGAGTTTATATTTCGTTCCGTCTAAAAAACCAGATCCTTTGATCCGTGTGTATGATATTTAACACCTGAGAGCAGATGAGCCGACTGCTTTTGAAATAAAGCAAAGGTTATGAGCCCAACTTTCAGGGCTGAGGGCGTAGACGTGAATTGGAGGTTTTGGAAATTGCACGAGGCTGGACACACGGCCGGCTGTGTTGGCTACTCGGGGTCTTGGATAGACGGTGTTTGTCAGTGGGGCCGCGTCTCCTGCCTCTGGGCACCCTGCCCTTTAGACGCGCCAGGCCTCAGGAGCCTCCTGCATGCCAAACAGACCTGTGCAGTCAGATGCAGCCGCAGAAGGCTGAGGAGGAGAGAAAGGAGGGGCGGAGGGGCGGACGAGCGGACGTGAGGAAAGAGAAGTCCAGCGCGAAAAGGGTAGAGAAGGGATCTGAGGAGGAGAAGCCGGCAGGAGGAGTCGGGTGGTGGTCACACTACAGCAGGCCCCTCCAGTCGCACCCTGAATTTGAAATACAGAGATGCTGAAAATACTTGGGAGTCTGAGGAGAGGTGGGAAGAAGTGAAGGAGAGGTGAGGAAGACAGGGTGCTTGTGGGGTGAGTCTTAACAGCAACGCTGTGTGTCGATGGCTGGGAGATATCACAGACCTTCGCCCTAACCCAGTCAGAGATAGTTATCACAGACAAAGCCCCCCAACCCCCGCTCCAACACCAGCGCTCACACACAACCCCATGCTGCTCACTTCGTTTCATGTACGCGTGTGCAGATGAGGAGCTCATTATAAGAATTATGCATGTACAGAAAGCACAGTTTGTACATCTTTTGACTCCCACTGCAGCAAGAGCAGCTACTGACTCTGCATTTACCCATTATATTCAGCCTCATTTGCATATATATATATATATATATATATATATATATATATATATATATATATATATATATATATATATATATATATATATGCAGATAGATAGATAGATAGATAGATAGATAGATAGATAGATAGATAGATAGACAGATAGATAGACAGATAGATAGATAGATAGATAGATAGATAGATAGATAGATAGATAGATAGATAGATAGATAGATAGATAGATAGATAGATAGTAAACATGGCTACAGTTTTGATTTAGGCAGTATCGGCTTTTTAAGATCTTTGTTATTTCTCATGATTTAAAAAACTGATTTAAACCCTATCTTACAAATGTTTCTCAAAAGGTTTACAAACCTCTGTTAAAACGTCATTTTCCTGTCATAAATAAATGAGACAATGATAGAACACTTGACAAATGTATTCACTTCTAATGTTAAATAATCCATCATAGTATAATCTGTACATTTCAGCCAAAAAAAAACAAACAGCCTCATCAAAGCACCTTTGGATTCAAATTCTGCATTCAGCCCATTCCACTCAACACCTGATCTCTATGATCACCCAGAAATAAAGTTCATCTAAAAAGTATTCTTATTTTCACTTATATCGGATCATATTCATCTTTTATCAAAATCCATTTTTGCTAAGAGGTAACAAAGGATTATAAGAATCTAAATGTACAAAGATGTCAGTCAAGGATACCCTACAAATGCCTGTGGGTTTTTCTAACATACCTGAAACATATATGGACTTATGGATGTTTGATCTCCATCTTAACTATCTGAGGAATTCAATAATTGCTCAAAGTGCTCTGTCCGTGAGAGGATCTGCAGTTTGGAACTCACTTCCAGTTGATTTAAAGTCTGTAACCAGTTTTAGTATGTTCAAAAAACTGTATCCATTTTTGATGTTTTTTTGTTTCACTGTTTGTTTGTAGATGTTGTCAACATTATGTTGTGCTATTTTAAATGATTATCACTTCAATTTTTAGAGGTACTTTTTTAGAGGTACTTTTTAAAAGCCCATCTATGGACAAGTGCTGCAAATTAGCTGTTGCTATTGCACTATGACGCAAACATGGGACTGTTGTTTTGTTCAGTTTGTCTATGTCGATGTGTGTCTGTCCCTACCAAATAAACTTAAATAAATAAATAAAGTAATGCAAATAAAAAAAACTGAAGCACACACCTTTGACATTTTTCTGCAAAACATAATGAAAGAAATGCAATTTTGGTGAGGAAGAAGTCTGGAAACGCCAACATTTATTTTTGCTTAAAATTGCTAAAGGCACACAATCGCAGCACATGATCAGGTCTTTGTCACTCAAGATTTTGAAGGAGGTTTGACGTGCTTAAACCTCAGACTTGGAGTTTGGTGTGCTTTTCAATGTTAAACCTTTCAGAACGTATATTGTAGCAGCTTACAAGTCTCATAAAGGATTTAAAGAATATTTAAAATGAATTGTTTCACTGTTTGAAATATAGTGCCAAGTGGGGGACATTCAAAACAACCGCCAACATGCCCATGTCTGCCCGTCCAAGCAAATTTAGCCTGAAAGTAGAGTCCAAGATGCTTAAGAAAGTGTCATAAAATCTCAAAATGTCATCTCAAGAATTACAGCAGGATCTGGCTGTGATTAATGTAAAAGTGAAAGAAGCAGCAGAAGTTTAATTTACAGGGGAGCAGTGCAGAGTGAAATCTTTGCCCTCAAAGAAAAACATGAAGGTCTGACTAAAGTACCGTAGAGAATATAGACAAAAGACTATTTTTATTATTTGGACAGATGAGTCTAGAAATATTTAGACATGGCAACAGAGGACATATTTGGCATATAGACTGTGGCCGTTTCTCAATATGCGTTCTTGAGCGTTCTCGTGTGCTCGTGACACATCATCAGCCTCAGCCCGAGCACTGTTCCAATACCGAGAACGCCAAATCGAGAACGCGCCGAATTCCCCGGATGTTGTTCTCGCCCGCCCTCTTTATCGAGCATGCATCAGAGCAGACTTGTGCGTTCTTCAGACTGACCGCTTGCCCAGAATGCACCGCGGCAAGATCATTTTTAGGCTTTTTAGAAATTAAAAATGTTGTTTTAAAAAAAAAATTCAATAAGATTTATTGTGGTGTAGTATATACATAGTTTTGAATGTTAAAGAAATGCTAAAGAACTGTGCGTCTCATGACGTCACAAGTACGCTTCTGTTCCAATACACCATATGTGCTGCGTGCTCGCGTTCTTGTCAAGTCCGATCTTCCTGTGTTCTCGCCAAGACCGGACTTGACGAGAACGCGAGTCCGTACTCGCGTTCTCGTGAATTGAGAAACGGCCCACGTCAGGGTTCTCTGTTTGTGCCTGCTCTAACTCTGCTCCTCAGGTGTGTCTAGTTGGTTGTGGGGGCGTGGTCCACACCTGCAGCTCGTTGGAGGCGGCTTCCTCTGGCTTCTTAAGCAAGGCACTGACAGATGGAAGATGCCAAAGCCTTAAACCAGTTGTGGTACGACATGGCCTCTGTCCAAGCCTTGGAAACCTGTTCGTGAGTCTTGTACACACTGCTCTGACTAATTTTGACTCTCCTGTTTTTGTCATAGTTTTTGTGCTGGATCCACTTACCTGCCTTGACGTTCCGTCCCCGAAGGTTCACCAGTATCACAAGGCTCAGATTCTGCCCTGGCGCTTCCCCTCTTACTCACTGGAGGTTACCCAGCTGGGCTCGAGGTCCCCTACCCGGATACTGGTGTTCCCACTTCAACTCTGGTCAATCCATCTGTCACTCGACCCAGCGGAGGCTAGCTCCGGATCCCTCGTCAGCCGCTGCTGCCGCCCTCCAGCCACTAGCCACCTACTCCATCTAGAGCAGGCTCACAGGGTCTCCCCGACACTCACTCCTTCCCGGTTAGGTCCGCCTGGCTAATAGGTAAGCATAGCACGTTCTGACTGGTACTGGATTCTAGCCGTCAATCTAACTACTCCGTTCTCTTGCAGTCTCCTCCGCCTCGACGTTCAGACCTCGCAGCTGCAGTCATAATCTCGTCTTTTGTATTTGCACATTTCCTAATAAACTGTTTAAATCTATCTGCTGTCGCCTGGTCGTATCTGCATGTGGGCAAAACATCTGAAAACCATGACACACTGTAAAAAGGAAACTAAAAGTAAGTAAAATAATTAGGGCTGGGCAACGATTAAAATATTTAATCGCATAATTTGCCTGATTAATCGCATTGTATTTACAAACTCCAAGAATGAATTCAAAAGTAGTATAAAGAGCACTTTTATTTTAATGTTCTGCTGCCATATGAACAAAAGTGTTGTAACATTTGTAGCACTTTGTTGTAACACATATTTAGTGTAAAGCTCAACTTAAACATGTAAAACAAAAAATAGCAATATTAATAAATTAAAGCTTATTGCCACTGACAGGAAATTCTCTTTATGTGGAAAAAATCTACCAAAAACAGGCAATTTCTGAGGTAACAGCAGGGAGCAGCATTACTATTTTATGTTCAATACCAAAGTTTAACTTGGCAGTGGTTACAACTAACTTGTTTCTGTCATATTCGTTGCTGGAAGAACTTTAAACTGAAATGCTTGCTAACTCGATATGCTTGCATGTTTATTTGACGTTAACTAGCGTTTTTTTTTTGTTTTGTTTGTTTTCTCGCGTGCATATAGTGAATGGCAGGGGAAAAACAGGCAAAAACACATGGATACTTTGAAACGAGAAGCGACTTCACCGACGGCGTCGATGCAGACCCCGCTCCGCACAAAAGTTGTTCCGGCCGCCAACTCACCGCCTCGCCTAAGCAAATTCCTGCGGGAAACACCGCCTTCCCCATGTCGGCAGTTTTTTTCCGGCCAGCACCTTTCTTCCTCTTTGAATCCGAGGCTTGGCTGACAGCGAGGTTATTGGCGCATTATCGCCACCTACTGTTCTGATTCAAACCCCTACACCGCAGCAACACCTTCACAAAATAAAAGCATGTGAGCAACATGCGTTAATGCGCGTTAAAGGTATACTATGCAACTGGGATTGATTTTCCAGCGAGGCGCCCCTCAGAGGGCGAAAGTAAAAGTGCACTGTCGTAAATATGCTCAGCTGTTCTCCTGGTTTCTCAGTCAAGCCAGGCGCGGTTGTTTTGAGCTTAGCAGACAGGCGAACGCAACGAATACAAAAGTCGAAAAAACGGCAGTACAAACAATGACTAACACAGTGAAAGTATGAACATGCACACAGAGAGAGAGAAACCATTCCAATGCAGTGTTTCCCCTAGGAATTTGCTTACCGGACGACCGGCGGAGTGGGGGGGGGGGGGGGGAGGGTGTAGAGACAAGCTTTGCGCGACCGGCGGAGCGAGCGACCGGCGGAAAGAGACAAGCTTTGCGCGACCGGCGGAGCGAGCGACCGGCGGAAAGAGACAAGCTTTGCGCGACCGGCGGAGCGAGCGACCGGCGGAAAGAGACAAGCTTTGCGCGACCGGCGGAGCGAGCGACCGGCGGAGCGAGCGACCGGCGGAGCGAGCGACCGGCGGAGCGGGCGGGCGGGGGAGCGGGCGGGCGAGCGGGGGAGCGGGCGGGCGGGGGAATGAGACAAGCTTTGCGCGACCGGCGGAGCGAGCGACCGGCGGAGCGGGGGGTGGGGGGGTGTAGAGACAAGCTTTGCGCGACCGGCGGAGCAAGCGACCGGCGGAGCGGGCGGGCGGGGGAAAGAGACAAGCTTTGCGCGACCGGCGGAGCGACCGGCGGAGGCGGAGCGGGGGAGACAAGCTTTGCGCGCATATCAAGTTAGTTTTTTTTTTTTGGAATGTTGGGAGGCGGTAGCGTGAGGGAAACCCTACAATGTTACTTACAATCGCATCAGCAGAAACGCGAGGTCCGCGTCAGCCTTGCAGCCTTCTTTCTCTTTTAGCTCTCGTCATTCGGAAAAAGCTTGCCCAATGTTCACCCGTGTACGACTCGTCTTTCTGTCCACAGCCCTTTTCCTCTTTCTTGCCTGCTCCGACATGGGCTTTCGCTGTTTTATCGCTGGTTCCGCCATGATAACTGCACAGATATCGCCACTGCGCTAGCAACAAACATGTTCTCGCCGTAAAGCAAGACCGACTCTCGCGATCTTGCACGAGATTCTGAGCCTGTGGGCGCGGGCCGAGGGCTCCTGCAGTTGCAAGTGCGGTATTTCCCCCACAGACCACCAGGGCGGCCAAGAAAACCTTAGTTCAACCTGAAATGACTCATTTAATCATCCAAAACGGTATGGAACACATTAATTAACTGAAAAATGTTGCATAGTGTGCCTTTAAAGTAAATATCGCCGTTAATATTCTAATGAATTAACGTGAAATTAATGCGTTAACTTGCCCAGCCCTAAAAATAATATTTATATTAGTGTATTTTTCTTTTATTTGAGCAGGTAAATAAGACTATTTGCCAATGGAATAATATTATTGCACTTCAAATAAGAACAGTTCATCTCCATCTTATTTCAAGTGCAGGATATCTAATGATCTATTTTTAGGGGTAAAAACACTAAGTAAAAAAATTTTTACTTAGTTTTAGTTCCTTTTTGCAGTGTACCAAATACACCATTCAGGAAAAGAACCTTATACCAACTGTAAAGCTGGAAGTGTCATGGTTTGGGGATACGGAGCTGCAGCAAAACTTCCCCATGAATTCTACCAAAGATCACAGGATGCTTGAAAATGTGAGACCATCTGTAAAAAATTAAAGCTGGAGCAGAACTGGGCTGTTCATGCAAGATACCCCTCAAATATTTCATATGTAAAAGTCAAGAGAGGGCAAATCATCTCATTGACGTTATTTCAACCAAATGAGTTAAGGCCACCTGTTGGAGTGTAAATTTTCCTCAAAATAAATATTTTTATTGATATCTTTTATTTATAGAGTAAAACAGTGTTAATTGATGGTAACCTTTAATTTAATCACTTTCTTTTCCATAGAGGGCTAAGCAAAACCAAAAATTGAAGTATGAACTTAAAATGATTATATATATACACACACACACACACAC
Source organism: Fundulus diaphanus (assembly GCA_037039145.1). Taxonomy (NCBI): domain Eukaryota; kingdom Metazoa; phylum Chordata; class Actinopteri; order Cyprinodontiformes; family Fundulidae; genus Fundulus; species Fundulus diaphanus. Next base: position 24,221,390 of record CM073124.1, read on the forward strand.
ACACACACACACACACACACACACACACACAGCTCAAAAAATAAAGGGAACACTAAAATAACACATCCTAGATCTGAATGAATGAAATCTTATTAAATACTTCACATAGTGGTGAATGTGCTGACAGCAAAAAAAAAATCACACAAAAATTATCACATTTATTAAGTCATGGAGGTTTGTATTTGGAGCCACTCAAAATTAAAGTGGAAAAACACATTACAGGTCCAGATCCAACTTAAATTTGTCCTTAAAACAAATCAAAACAAGGCTTAGTAGTGTGTGTGGCCTCCACGTGCCTGTATGACCTGGCAGATGGTCTCCTGAGGGATCTCCTCCCAGACCTGTACTAATGCATGCGGCAACTCCTGGACAGTCTGTGGTGCAATGTGGCGTTGGTGGATGGAGCGAGACATGATGTCCCAGATGTGCTCAAATGGATCCAGGTCTGGTGGAACGGGCGAGCCAGTCCATAGCATCATTGCCTTCATCTTGCAGGAACTGATGACACACTCCAGCCACATGTGGTCTAGCATTGTCTTACATTAGGAGGAACCCAGGGCCAACCGCACCAGCATATGGTATCAAAATGGGTCTGAGGATCTCATCTCTGTACCTAATGCCATCAGACTATCTCTGGCGAGCACATGGAGGGCTGTGCAGCCCCCCAAAGAAATGCCACCCCACACCATTACTGACCCACTGCCAAACCGGTCATACTGGAGGATGTTGCAGGCAGCAGAACGTTCTCCACGGCGTCTCCAGGCTCTGTCACGTCTGTCACATATGCTCAGTGTGAACTGCTTTCATCAGTGAAGAGCACAGGGCACCAGCGGCGAATTTGCCAATCTTGGTGTTTTCTGCCAAATTTAAACGTCCTGCACGGCGTTGGGCTGTGAGCATAACCCCCACCTGTGGACGTCGGGCCCTCATACCACCCTCCTGGAGTCTGTTTCTGATCGTTTGAGCAGACACATGCACATTTGTGGCCTGCTGGAGGTCATTCTGCAGGGCTCTGGCAGTGCTCCTCCTGTTCCTCCTTCTACAAAGGTAGAGGTAGTGGTCCTGCTGCAGGGTTGTTGCTCAGCCAGAAAGCAGAGGAACTGAGAAGTGGTCTGTGGTCACCACCTGCAGAACCACTCCTTTATTGGGGCGTCTTGCTAATTGCCTCTAGTTTCCACCTGTTGTCTATTCCATTTGAACAGCAGGTGAAATCGATTGTCAATCAGTGTTGCTTCTTAAGAGGACAGTTGGATTTCACAGAAGTGGGATATATATATATATATATATATATATATATATATATATATATATATATATATATATATATATATATATATATATATATATATATATGGGAGCAGGTACCAAATCCCAGCAGTCACAGGGTACATCCTGGACCAGCCACCAGTCCAACACAAAGCAGTATAGTGGACAAACAACCACATACGCATAGACCTAATGGCAACTTGGAGAGACCAATTAACCGAACCATCATGTTTTTGGACTGTGGCAGAGAACCCATGCATGCACAGAGAGAATATGCAAACACCATGAAGAAAGACCCCAGGCCAGGATTTGATCAGTGAGTGCTAAGAGGAACACAGCAACACTGAAGGGGCTAGAGGAATCCCCAACAATTACTGGTAGTGTTGTAATTGTGATACAAATCTCCTGTTGCATGGTTTTCTCTATGGAAACTTTCTCATGCAAAGAAGTAATAAAAGAAGCAATAAAAAAGTAATATGTACATCTAACTCTTAAAACATTGAAAGAGAATGCATTGCAGTCTTGTAAACCAAACTTTAACTTTAACCAGTGATCATGGTGGTGGCAGCATCATGCTTTGGACTGTTAAGAGAGACTTGAGTTTAAGCATTCTTCCAAAAACAACAAAAGAATGGCTTGTTTAATGGAAATTTTAAGTTTTGCAATGGCCCAGTCAAAGTCTAAAACAAAATCTCAGCATTTTAATAAGGGTGTATATAAAATTGTCATCCAATGTATTCGCCTTTGATTAGATTTTTTAAATTAGTTTACCATGTTAAGATGGTTGGGTTTTTAAATGCTTTGTTTTAGATTCACCGTGGACAACAAAAAGACCCAAGAAAAGTGATTAAAGAAAAACAAAAAGAGAAAAGCTGGAATTTCAGCAGCAATGTTCAACTGGCTGGGAGACAGGGCTTTCAAACAGCCTTTAATACCCAGGGAAATACCTATTTTTAAGGATGGGAAAAGCAGTTACCTGAATAAACAGAAAATGAAATGACTGAATGCTCAAGACTCTCAGGGAGGCTTAGAGGAGTCTGTTGGTGGAGTTAATGGCTGGATTAAGCTGGTGTTGGCGAGGAGGGTTATGTTAATGCATTCACTCTGCTTCCCTGCAGCAAAATGTGAGTGCAATGATCGAGAAGGTTAATTAAATAATTATATTCATTAAACATAAAGCAGTATAATTGTTTTAATAATAGACTAATCTGCTATTAGTTTTGTCTGCCATGTTTTTGGATTGCAAAAAAATAATTAAAAACAGGAGTAATGTCATGTTAAAACATTAGAAAAATATAACTATAATTTAAATGTGCTGATATATAAACATGACAAAATGACAAGTAGAACACAATAAATATTTGGTCAATTAGGGCTCTATTCTCTATCCAGACAGATCTATGACAAGGCATTTCAAATATGTTTCCATGAATTTGGCACAAAAAATCTTACTGTTTGAGAAATTGTGAAAATAATCCTTTTTGGCACAGTAAAAATCTAAGCTAGCTAGACCTTTTTTATCGTCTCTGCTTGTTTTTAGCCTCACTGGTTGACGTAACAGTAAAAAATAGAATAGTAACTGTGACACTTATTCTAATTTGAACAACAGTAGGTTTATAATCTACAAAGGAGCAAATTTATTTATACAACCAAAGCTTACTGAAGCTAATGCTAAGCTAGCAGTATTCAACAAACATTTCCACTGGCAAATAGTTCAGATAATAGAAAAAATAACTTTTTACAGCAGCTGTACAACCTACATTACAGGATTACATTAGCTAATGTAGCTCAAAGCTGACAAAACAATAGATAAATCAGTTTATTTGCAAGAACAATCTGATTCTCCAAATGTTTTGGTTGTAAAATGTTTAACTGTTTTATTATAATAAAAAATAGCAGGTATAGATGGTATCAAAAATATAGTATTTTAAATCATTTCTAAATTTAATTTGCAAGGGGTCGCCTCAAAACTGCACCTTTAGCACGCAGCATGAACTCCGTTATTCTGTTATAATCTAATTGTTTCTTCTCCAGGTTACATGGGAACATTTTGTTCTTCATTGCACATAAGTAGTAACGCCGTAAACATTATTTTATAGTCTAGAAAAGTGCCTCGTAGAATTTTGGTGAATGGTAAGTTTTTTTTTTTTTAGGTTAGGTGGGAGAGAGGTGGAGAGGAGAGTTAAGTCTGTAGCGCCAATACAGAATAGACATGCATGAAGGAGTAGGAGACAGGGAGAGCAGTAAATACAAGAGAAGTAATAAAGGTAGATGAGTTGATGCACCTGGGGTCCACCATCCAGAGCAGCCGGCAGTGGTCAAGAGAGTTGAATAAGTGAGTGCAGGCTGAGCAGATTAAATAGATACAAACATCGGGGGTTATATTTGACAAGATAGCTGCTATAGAGAAGGGTTTACAAGATGTGAGCCTCATTATAATTTATGGTATCGATTCCCTAAGTAACCAAAAGAAGACTTTTATGACTTAAATGTGAAGCCGAACCATTATCTGAAAACAAGCACTGATGCTGGGCCTCAGTATAGATATCCTCTGATTTTATTACCGTGTGCACTGTTGTGCACAGAAAGTAAACAATAGTAAACCCCCATTATCAGCAGACAAATTCAGTATAATTAGAATCCTCCACTCTTTACAACCATGAAAACAGAACTTATGCAGATAACCTGAAAATGTGAAGCTCACTCTAAAGGGTTTTTGGATACAGTTTGGTATCTGTACACGAATATCAAACAATACAGAACAAAATACACAATCACAGAAAGAGCTGTGAAAAGGCTGTGGAGCTATTTTCCGCACAGTTTAGAGCAACTATAGTGACAAAAAACAAACAAAAAAAAACAACGCTTAACAAAAGTGCTATTGCAGTTGTAAAATATAAAAACTGTAAAAGGAAAACTTAAGCCCTCAGTGTGTTTTGTTTGATTATTTTAAAGAGAAACACTCTGAAACAAGCAAACCACCATTGTTTTGAACTCCAACAGCATCATTTTTTTTTGAAGACTTGAAATGATCAGTCACAATTGATCCTTGAACAGGTTGATAAGAAACAGCCTCCAAAGAACGGCTGGCTGAGAGGCGACTGACTGCATACAGTGCCACAAAAAGTAAAAGATCAGCATGTCCAGATATGCATAAAAAAAATAATCATTTTTTTAGATAAAGTGATGAGGATTTAGAAAAATGGCTGTTTATTCAGCAAAATGTTCACAATTTTCAGCATCTTTAACTATTTTCCAAAAAAAACAAAAAGTTAAAAGTCTTTCTTCACCTGAATATTCTCTTATAATAGATGACAGGGTTGCATGTTTAAGCTCACGAACAGCCTACACATGAATGTGCGTCTTGTTTATACATACAAATTACAGAAACCCTGAATCAGAGCAACAACCATGACACACACCCACAGCCTTCGTGGAAGATCTCTACTTGTTTTGGCCCTTGCTGCCACTGTCCTCACTGTCCTGAGAGCCTCGGTAACCTCGCTGCTCCCGCCTCTCGCGGCACTCCCGGCACTCTCCCTCGTCCTCCCTGCCCTCCTCCTCGTCCTCGTGGATGATCTCCACCTCCAGACGGCCGATGTACAGCGATACGGCGCAGAGCCAGAAGAGGGCGACGCTGGCCACCACGGTGCCCTGGAGCAGCAGAGCTGGCACGGACAGCAGCATCAGCCTCCGCAAGGCGAAGAGGCTGCCAATGTAGGAGGCGCCGCCAAACGACACGCACACGCCCCCCAGGATGAAGAAGGCTGCACACAAAGGCAACGACACGCTGTTACTGCAGAGAATAAACCAGTCATTCAGTCATTGTGGCGGCGAAGGTGCGTTTTTAGAGTTTTTGAAACCCGTGTGAACCTGATGAGGAGCAAAAATGATTGAATGATCTGCACCTAATACTGAATGGCACGCATGCACTACGCCAGAGATTTACACCGAACATCTCCGGGCCTTGACTGCTTCACTCCTGATGATTTCAGTCACAACTCCTTTAGAAATGATAAAAACTAAAAACTCCAACTGCTATATCAAACACCCGATGCATTTCCGTCTGAAACTGATTGATTTCATGACGGAGAGAGAGGAGGTGTTTTTACTCATTCGTAACCCTTTTCAAAGGGAATTATTCATTTTTTTGTAAACAACGGCAGCCCAGTTGGATCGGTCTTAAATCTACTGGCTTTGAACAATTTAGGATTACAGCAACCTTTGGTTTCTACAAATAAGTAAATAATAATACATCAATTAAAAAAATGCAGGTAATAAGGAAAAGTGCTGCACCATGTATTTAAATTAAAATAAGACAAGAACAATAAATACAGCACTCTGCACAGTTATTGGCACCCTTGGAACAGATGTGAAGGCTCCTACACGGCCATGGAAAGGCAAAACCTTGATTTCACTATTAAAAAGTATCAGGTCTGGATAAGCATGGAAAAAGAAATTGGAAGAATGTTTGTTTTCCCAGCCTTTAATTCAGATTTTCATTGTGTTCCTTGTATCTTTTCTTCATTCATTCCTCTCTCCCATCCTACGTACTTTCTTTCCTTGATTACTTTCTGCCTATTCTTCCTTCACCCTATCCATCGCTCCTTCCTTCACTCTGCCCTTCCTTCCTGTATTCCTTGCTTCTACCTGTCATTTCTTCATGGTGTCATACCTTCTTTACTTCTTTAATCCCTTTCATCTGTCCTTCATTTCTTTCCTGCACCCTTCCTTTCTTACCTTTTTTTCTCCTTTTTTCTTCTTTTGTGTCTTTCCTTTCTTCCTTAGATTCTTCCTTGCGTTTCTTTTTTATACTTTGTGACTAGTTTCCTTCCTTTCTTTCCTTCTTCTGTGCCCCTTTATTCATCTTCTTCATGTTCTTCCTTCCTGTATTTATTTTCCTCCTATTGTCCTTTCTTTCTTTCCTCTTTAGTTTCTTTACTGTGTCCTTTATTTCCTTTCTTACCTCCAGTCCTTCCTCCCTTTCCCCTTCTTTTTTCTCAACTTTAATGCTTAAACAATTAAAAGGCCTGATAAATTGTTGTGAAATTCACTTTAAACACCCACCCAGCCACTGGGCCTTGTGATGCACCTTGTACACATGTCAAAGATCCTATTGGAAGCACTTTGCTGCCATCTAGTGGTCACAGTTCTGCCTAATTTAAGTAACTTGCATACTTAAAGGCATACTATGCAACATTTTTCAGTTAATTAATGTGTTCCATACCGTTTTGGATGATTAAATGAGTCATTTCAGGTTGAACAAAGGTTTTCTTGGCCGCCCTGGTGGTCTGTGGGGGAAATACCGCACTTGCAATTGCAGGAGCCCTCGGCCCGCGCCCACAGTCTCAGAATCTCGTGCATCGCGAGAGTCGGTCTTGCTTTACAGCGAGAACTGCTACACGCCCCCAGTGAAACGCATGCTCGTTGCTAGCGCAGTGGCAATATTTGTGCAGTTATCATGGCGGAACCAGCGACAAAACAGCGAAAGCCCATGTCGGAGCAGGCAAGAAAGAGGAAAAGGGCTGTGGACAGAAAGAGGAGTCGTACACGGGTGAACATCGGGCAAGCTTTTTCCGAATGGCGAGAGCTAAAAGAAAGAGAAGGCTGCAAGGCTGACGCGGACCTCGCGTTTCTGCTGATGCGATTGTAAGTAACATTGTAGGGTCCATATGCGCGCAAAGCTTGTCTCCCCCCGCTCCGCTCCGCCGGTCGTCCGGTAAGCAAATTCCTAGGGGAAACACTGCATTGGAATGGTTTCTCTCTCACTGTGTGCATGTTCATACTTTCACTGTGTTAGTCATTGTTTGTACTGCCGTTTTTTCGACTTTTCGTTGCGTTCGCCTGTCTGCTAAGCTCAAAACAACCGCGCCTGGCTTGACGGAGAAACCAGTAGAACAGCTGAGCATATTTACGACAGTGCACTTTTACTTTCGCCCTCTGGGGGGAGCCTCGCTGGAAAATCAACCCCGGTTGCATAGTATACCTATAATAATACCCAAATTGAATCTATTGTACGTGCAATATTCAAATTAACAGTCTCTATTTAATTTAGGGTGCCGGCCGCTCAAAACGCCTCATCAAGTTTGTAATAAGACTCCATTTTGTGTCTCCTGCTCTGTAGTACAGCTAGCATTGGGGTTTACAGACATCCTTTGGCGTTTCCTGTCCGCCTGACTTCTAGCCAAAACCCCCGTAAGCAACACTTTAGCTTTGCCTTATCGACTAAAGAGGGTTTCAAAGGCTCTTTCTTCTGATGTCCTCCCATTATGGGAGTTTTGTACTTCTAGCACCAGCTCACTGTTTTGACCGTCAGCCATTGTTGTTCAGTTGACCCTCAGCAGGGGGGGAGGGTCTGTGTGTTTACGGCACTGCAGCGTGAACCTGATATGAATAAAATCGGTCAGTAAATTGCCAGGAGGCCCCCTGTGATTTAAGCTGGTGTGAACTCGTACCATATCCTGCTTCGCGTCCCACTTCACTCTGGACAAATGCAATGACTCCAATCCCAGTCGCCAGCAAGCCATTCCTGAACCACGACAGGAACCCTGTAAAAACGTAAAAAAGACAATTTATCAACTAGAATAAGTCAATTGTTCTTAATATTTTTTTGGTGAGGTGAATCAGCTCTGCTTTAATATTTATATCAATGAATTATGCTACAGTGAAACTAGGGCCCTATTAAATCCATTTTACTGTTTGTATTTTTCAGTCCTAGTATTTCCACCTAAATTATTGTTTTCAGTTTTGATTTCATTTGAAACAAATGTGAATAGCTCATAAAACAAGGCAATTAGGGGGGGAAAATGAAAAAGGTAAATGGATGTATAGGACCCTTTCAAACCAAACTGTTTGACATCTCAAGTTTAGATGTGGTCATTCAAAGAAATAGGATATAAATTCAATAGAAATCAATTCAAGAGGTAATTTATTCTTTATGAAATTTTGATTTTTTTTTAAAACCACTCAGAAAACAGAATCAAGTCTGGAAACTCTAAGAATATTGAGCTTCTTTTTTTCCAAATCTGGATAACTTGGAGATCAAATTCCTCACATTCCCTGCCTTTTTAAGACTGTGTAGGAACCCTACACATATTATCAATGCCAAAGGAGGCCTGTTCCACATCAAAATAAACTAAAGTGAATTTCTGACTGAATGAACCATGAGATTGAACTAGAGTGGAACCATATGCAGCTCAGCTATGTGACCAATTTAAGAGGTACAGATAACAGAGGAAAGATTCGGCTCTTACTGATCCTTGCACAAAAACAGATGGAAAGTGACACGAGAGCCATGAAGAAGTAAACAAAGCATGATTTAAAAATAAATTCTGTAAAGAACAACATTGGTGCTGATGTTTGTGAGGATTACTGAAATTATATACATTTCCAGAGGTGATGTCCTCCTGAGCATCATTATCCCTGCAAAGCCAGACCAAACAATCAATGAGATTATTGGTGTTTCTTTAACAAACAGCCTTGACGGACTCACATTTGCACACAATAATGTGTTTGTTTTATTTCTTGACTATTTTTCTTAACTAAAAAGACAAAAAATATATAATCAAAGTTACAATTAACATAAAGATTGTCATGTTTAAACTTTTCTTGAGAAGAGATTACCGTATTTTTCGGACTACAAGTCACACATTTTTTCATAGTTTGGCCAATCCTGCGACTTATAGTCAGCCGCGACTTATATATCAATATTAAATGTTAAATCATACTGACCAACATGAACCAAGTAGTAAACATGACTGTCTATAGCGGCAAGAGGGCGCTCTAGGCTTGTGAAAACTATATGCTCCTGTACCACTCAAAAATTAATTGAAACATTAACTTATAGACAACAAAGAAACATGTTTGTATGTTGTTTCACTGTTTCAGTCTGCATTCAGGCAGCGGAGCGTTGCGTGGTGCAGCTCGAAGCGCCCAGACTGAGACAGAACCCTGTTATTGGGCTGTCCCTGAAGCTAGCGCTAGCTTACAGGTCTGTTGTCCGGGCGGCTAATGCACGTGAGTTTTATGTTGCTCTCAAACATCCGTGTCGTACTGTTAGCTTAGCACGTAGCACCGCTATGCACTGACAAGAACTTTCTGGGTAGGTGGCTTGTTATGCTAATTTACCCCAGTCATCCTCCCAGGTATGTTTCATGTCATTCGGCCGTTTGTAGCTCTGTAATTGAATAACTTGCCTTACCAGATTAAATGTCAGTTTTTAGTCTTGGATTATGTGAAATAATTTTCGAAATAAATGCAATTTATAGTGCGGTGCATCTTATATATGTTATTTTCCTCTTTATGACGCATTTTTTGACTGATGCAATTTATATTCCGGAGCGATTTATAGTCCGAAAAATATGGTAGTTAAAGATAACTACGCATATTCTATGCTTTAACCAATCATGGTACTAAAAGACGGCTTGAATGTTTTAGACATCCTTACCGGATCAGACACCATGAGCAGTTCCAATCAGAAGTTTACATTCATTCATCATAAGCAGGATAATCATGCTAACGTGCTTTTAATGACACATTTGAATCATTCTTTTAAGATGTTGAAATGATTAAACGAAACACAACTGCAATACATTTTTAAAACAAGACTTACGTGTACAAGTTTGAATTCGTTGTGACAGATTAAACTTTAAAAATTATAAATAAAGACAAAAAAAAACACAAACTCCCACCGATATTGGATAAAAGGCCCTTCAGAAGTTGCAAAGAAATCCCACCTGTTTTGTAGCCATCAACAAGATCCTAGTGCGATTCTTGCTGAATATCTGAACTCCACCATCGTCCATTAAAGGTGGTTAGGCCTGCTGTTAAAAACACTCCATACCAACTCAACAGGAGTTGATATGGAGTGTGGCTTTAGGGAGGCCATTCAGAAAACCTTCAAACAATGGTCTTGTTTTGGATAACTGTCGTGTTACAACACTCAACTGTGACACAGTTTTAAACATCTGAGCTAAACTACTGACCTCAGCAGCAGCTACCGCGGCTGAAGCTGATCTTAAGATGCCGGGACCTCAGTGAAGCGATGATCCCAAACGCAGATCAAAACTGGCTTTGGGATACATACAGCCTCAGTCACATTCAAACTTTGTGGACTGTGAGTTCGGAAAACCAAACTGTTTGAATGACGGTTCTGTCAGGTACAGTGGTCAAATATCCAGTCAGAACTCCAGCCAGATCTCACTCACAAGCTACAAAACTCTTACATTTGTCTGCAACTTGCCAAGGGGCTTCTGTACAACTATTACTGTCGGTGTTTGCATGCAGTGGAGCCTGCACGCACAATTTTAACCACGTGTGGAGAAAATCCTCATTAATTTTAAACCTGTGCACTCAATTTTTCTTTAAATTCATCCAATAAGCTAAAATATTGTGTTGTATAATTGTATAATTAGCCTGTTTCAAATCCTCCACTATCATCCCTGTTCCCAAGAAGCCAAGGACCACAGGACTTAATGACTTTAGACCCGTCGCTCTGACCTCTGTGGTTATGAAGTCCTTTGAACGCCTGGTGCTTTCACACCTTAAAGAAATCACTGACCCCCTCCTGGACCCCCTACAGTTTGCCTACAGAGCCAACAGGTCTGCAGACGACGCTGTCAACCTGGCCCTTCACCACATCCTCCAGCACATGGACTCTGCAGGAACCTACGCCAGGATCCTGTTTGTGGATTTCAGCTCTGCCTTCAATACAATCATCCCAGCTCTGCTTCAGGAGAAGCTCTCCCAGCTGAATGTGCCCGACTCCACCTGCAGGTGGATCACAGACTTCCTGTCTGACAGGAAGCAGCACGTCAAGCTGGGAAAACATGATTCTGACTCACAGCTCATCAGCACTGGTTCCCCCCAGGGCTGTGTTCTTTCTCCTCTGCTCTTCTCCCTGTACACCAACAGCTGCACCTCCAGTCACCAGTCTGTCAAGCTCCTGAAGTTCGCGGACGACACCACTCTCATCGGACTTATCTCTGATGGTGACGAGTCCGCCTACAGGTGGGAGGCTGACCATCTGGTGACCTGGTGCAGGGAGAACAACCTGGAGCTCAACGCTGTAAAAACAGTGGAGATGGTTGTGGACTTCAGGAAGAGCTCAGCCCCAGCTACCCCCA